>OY987322.1:23067906-23172777 GCA_963920655.1 Geranium rotundifolium
GTTGTTAAGTTAAAAAACATCAATTGTGTAGAAAAAAAAATCAATTCAAACGGTCGATGTTGGCCGACATCGCCTGCCTGTCGATGCTCCGGTGTGCTTGCGATAAAGTCCGGAGGTGTTGGCCTCTTGTTACCCGGCGGCAAAAGTTCTCTTTCAGTGGCGAGCTCTCGCAGTATGCTGCGGCTTGCGGCTCACTTCAGGCAGTCCTTCCGACGACGTGGTGGGTTCCGGCCCGCTCGCTGCACCTGGCTATGGGTTCCGTCCAGCAATTATTAAGATTGGGGACGGTGGCGCTTTGACCTCGCGGCTCGTGGTCTGCGATTCGGAGCGTCCGTTTCCTATTCCCAATTGTTTGTTGGGCTGTGTTCCCAACTAGCAGATTTGGGCTTTGGTTTTGGGCTTCACACTTGCACATTATTATATGCCCTCATCTATTGGGCTGGGCTTGTAGTGGTTTAGGTTGGTTTTCTCTTTTTTTCATGTGTAGGATACCAGTGGCGTGTTGTTTGGAGTTTCTCTTCTAATACTGAAGAAGGGGTAGCTTCCCACATACATTGGAAGTCCCGAAGGTCAGGATCTGATCCGGGTTTTTCTAGGTCCAGCCTGCATTTGTTTCCTTGCATTCCATTTTTCATCATCTTCATTGTAAGCATCTCTGTCTGCACCTCAATTTCAATTTTCTGTTGCTTATATATGTAACCTCTTTTCCCTGCTCCTGTTTTCTTTTCGGAAACTTTAGCGGGCTCAATAAAATTCAACCACTTCGATGAGCAAAAACACCATTAATTCATTTATTATTAATGTCATAACAATGACGGATAATCTCACAGAAATACAGTTGACTAATATTTTGGTCTGAGAGGTGTGTTGAAAATTATTTTTCTCACATAGCTACATTAAGGGGGGTGTATTCAGTTAGGATTTTGAATGACTTTTAAAAGTTCATGGATTCTTAAAGTTTACAAGACTCTTTCAAGTCTATAAAGGGTCTTGATGATTTTAATGGAATGACTTTACAAATCTCATGATTTGAGATGATATTTCTAAAGAGTTTTTTATGCCTACAAAAACTTTCAAAATCATTCAAAGTCATCTATTTCTTAGAATTATTTAAAGTCATTGACATTTACAATACCCTTAGATTTTAAAAGTATTTTTAAAGTCATGATTGAATACCGCAAGACTTTAAAAGTATTTTTAAAGTCATGATTGAATACCACAAGACTTTAAAAGTATTTCTAAAATCATGATTGAATACCACAAGATTTTAAAATACTTCTTAAATCCATTAAAATCATGATTGAATACACCCCCTAAGTTAAATTTAAGTGTGAAAAGACCAAAATGCCCCTATATGTCTTTCAAAATTTCAAAATGACGAAATTCCTTTCTTTTTTTGATTCCCACATCCTCCTTTTGAATTCTCTCTCTAGAATCACCCTCAATTGTTAATATAAGAAATAAACATGGCTGCATATATGGGGTTAAGCGCCCAACTAAAATGTCAACCTTGTTAGTTGAGCTCCCAACTGCATATATGCATGCGTACACGAGCGTAAAAAGGAAATAAGCCCCACGCGTACATGAAGCATGAGAGGGAGAATTTAAGTTAATCCGACATTGAAAAGAAGTAAAATAAATTGAATGTGTATAAAGAGTAGGATCAAACCCAATTAATAAGCTTGAGCTTTTAGTTGTGGAGCCCAACCCGATATGTAAAACCCAGTTTTACATTCTCACTTTTTATATACACCAATTTTATTTCATATTATTTAGACGTGAGATTCACTTAATTTTGAGTTTGTTCAAGACAACGTGGAATTATTTTGGGTTGGTTAATTCAGGCTTTTTTTATAAGTTCCAATGGGTGTTGGGTTGACCCGATGGCCCGACAGGAGTTAAACGGACAAGGTAACGGGTCCATGGGTTAACACCCGACTCCAATTGGATGGGTTCAATAATGGTCTGGCGGGCCTAGGCCCAACCCAATGGACATCCTTAACCATTTCCCCTGAATTACAAGCAGAGAATTGAACATGGACCACATTTACTAACATTACTAAATATGAGCCCAATCTAAAAGTTAGCCCAATTAAACCAATCCGATTCAAAGCACAAAACAAGACAGAATCAATTCATTGAGAATAAGAAAATTGTGATATTGGTTAGGGTACCCCTACCCTTATAGCCAGGTATCCCTACATTTGTAGGTAAAGGACAAAGTGGACAAGAAGTAGCTATAGGTAGTCCGATGGTAGGCCAGTTTGAAAACCGCACGTCAAAAAAAAGAGGTTTTGGACCACAAAAATACATAGTTTAGTGTGTATTGTGTCCGTCTGTGGTCCATTCATCAACACACCTTTGAAGCATGCATGTCCTATTTCTTCTCATCTCATCCGATCCGATCCGATCGATCGATCGTATGTGCAGTGCCAGTACATATACTTTCCATCATTTCTCAATTTAGCCCCTAAAAAAACTCGAACCAAGATGTATATTCTGGTTATTGGTGAGAAAATAATTAAAAAATTAACATAAAACTAATTAAACAAGTCAGATATTTCTAAAACATTAAATTCTACAGAGTTAGAGTGAGTGTTAAAACTAATTAATGATTGTTGAGCCCTACCAAAATGTGATTGATAAAATATTATTTTATTCATTAATATTTGAAATGAGCCTAATATATTTAAGTATGAGACGAGCGGACCTTGCACAACTCAACACCACACCACACTTAAATTCCTAAATCTATTATAAGATGATTGGGTCATTTAATTATAACATTTCCCAATGTACATTCAATCTTTCCATATATATATAACTAATAATTTATATACAATATTATGGTAGCATCAATTCTCATATATATTAAGTGCATGTGATGTGTTAGCTGCAACTAACCAATCATGTTCATAAACTTGACTTTGAGTTTTCTTTGATATTCTAAGAGAGAAGTGCTTAATTCGCCATTGTAAGTTGCCTCTGCATGCTCGTCACGTAGTGTGTAAAATATTTTATTTAATGTGCCCATTATTATTAGGTCTACCAAACATTAATTACTTAATGCAACCCACTTTATTTTTATAATCACAGCCTTAACTATATATATATATAATGGTAATATTTATTGATTAAGCATCTTAATTTTAAACCGCTTAATCAGTATCATTACTTGTAGTAGCCATAACTACTGCTACTCTTTTACGGGTCCCCGCATTTTCGCTTCTCATTATCACACAAAAATAATTATTACTTTTAGAATTTTCTGAAATTGATATTATTTTCTCCTTTGTCATTTAATTATAATGACGTGCTTTGAAGAAAATGGAATGCCATTAAAATTCAAAACATATTGTCGATTCCATGTTGATCGATGATAAGTCATTCACCATTGAATTAACTATTATGACATATAAATATGACGATTGAGAGAGTAAATCTGTAAGAATTTTTTTATTGCGTGAGAACTGTGAGAATCACGAAAGGTACATTATGTGGCGTGCGTTCTGAGCTGACAAGCACGAAAAATATCTCAATCACTCGTAACACCACCCATGACTGATGGGGTTCAGTTATAAAATTATATTTTTTGGAATATTGTTTGACGTATATTTCGGACATATATGTTTTGTGTTTGGGCGAAGAATATAAATGTGGAGTTAGAGAGCATTATGGCACCTTTGGACGCATGCTGCTGTATAATCACATCCTTGCCTTTATAAAGCAGATCTACGGAGCTTTGTTCTATTTTGAAACCAACAACCTCAAAATCATATGGAATCTAAATCAAACGTTGTCCCTTAAGTAGCAAAGCAAAACACCACTGCACCATTTTCATGATATCTTAAAAAGCCCAGACCGTTCCTTCAATTTTGAAAGAATCCAATACCCCATAACTCCTTCAAAAGAATATGTCAAAACATATTATAATTTTATTTTAATTAGTATTTGTTTGGGATGCAAATTAATTCTTCCATTAAATTCTCAAGGCAAGACTAAAATTGAAACATTTCTTCCCAAATTAATACTTAAAACAAAATTAAGTGCTTAAAAAGACAGGTGTAAACTAGAAAGATTGTGATTCTTAAGAGTTCTTAAGATTATTATATCAATAATGGGCTTAAGACACATCTTATATAGAAAGGGGGCCAATATTGCAACTTGACTCTCACCGGGGGAGAGAGGCCCAACAGAAGTTGGGAGAGAGATACCGCAACATGACTCGAACTCAGGACCTTTAGCCCTAAGCTCAAGTGCTTAACTAATTGGCCAAACAAGCGTTGGTAAATATCAAATGTGTTGTTTGGGATAGTTACGCTATTTGGAGTCAGCTCTATGGCGTCTTGTACTCCATAACTTGGTCTCCATGGCGTATTATAATGTAGATTATTGCCCTTAATTTTTTAGAAAAACATAACACTATTATTAAATTGTCTCAAACAAGTACATAATATGACAACAAAACTCATTCATCTCCAAGTCAGAACCCAACAAAAAAAGGTGATTTTATCGTATATCATCCTATAACCGGATAAATATACAAATTAAACATCAAATAAGACAATAATTAAATGGTTAGAGTTTGAATTTGATACCTATCCTATGATTATATACTATGATAAAATGCTACTATTTATAATTGAAGACAAAACTATAAGCTCAACCAAAACTTAATAATATCTAATGATACCATGCAAAAACTAAAATAGGAGATAATATTATATGATTATTTTTTCTGGAATACATAAAATAAAATAGAACCTTAACTATTATATATAACCATAATATTCTTGAACTAATGATTATACTATTCTAACACCATCCATAAACTAGATTATTTTCCATCTTATTGGACCCTACCTTAAGCAAAAGCTTATGTTTGTGTTTTAATCAGTCAAATCTGCAACAACAAGAAAAAAGAAGGAAAAAAAATCTTGGTTTCTGGGACAGAGGACGATGCTCTGTTTTGTGTATACGCACAACTCAATGTAACGTTGAAGCGAAAAAAAAACAGAGCTAAGTGAAGTGGTTGAATTCGAAATAGCAAACAAAGAAACAAAGCAAAAGCCTTTAATTTCTACTTTCTCTGTTTCCCACGGTTTTCAACTGAACCCATCTCTCTGCCTTTCTCTTTAATTTTCACTCATTTTGCTTGTGATTGCGATCTCGAATCTTCATTTTTCTTCTTCTTTTCCGCTTCGATCAAGCTGTCACTTGTCCCAAACCCAGATCGAGAATTAACGCATCCCCATTCCCTCTTTTTCAGATAAAGCAATCCACAATCTCTCTCTTTTTCTTGCTTCCAAGTCTGTTTGTATTAGCTTATCATTTCTGCCTTGATCAACTACAAAACACCCAGAAATAAAGAACTCAACTCGCACTAATTACAATGCCATGACAAAAGATATGCAATTTCTCTCAACTGTGGAGTTATCAAATAATAAATATCTGTTGATTCTTGAATCTCTGAACAAAGCTGTACACACCGGACTGCATGATTGCTACCACAATTTGTCTAAAAGGAACCATAATTATCTTATAATTGATGAAAATGAAAAAAAACAAAAGGCTCTGTTCTATTTGGGATTTGATTTGCAATTCGAGATGGCTCGATTCCGGTCGACCCGGGTCGTTTCGTAGACCGGGAGCTCCTCCCTGTACCGGTCTCCGACCACCGCGAGGTGGTCGAGCTCGAACAGATCTGAACTCGCACAGCTCACATCATCATCATCATCTTCATCATCGTCGTCAATGTCATCGTCTTGGTGTTTGTTTTCTTTGTAACGGTCACAAACACTTGGCTTGCTCTGTTTTTGATGGTATTGTTTTAGAAAATCTCTGGCTGCCTGGCTCTTCTCCGTTGCTGGAACCGAAACAGACATTGGTTTCATCACTTCTTGTTTTTCGAGGTTCTTTCGTCGTCGAAGATCTTCGTCGGGGACCAAATTGACCGGACAGAACCGGACCGATCTCTTGTCCGAATTCCGGAGCTTTTCTCTTGAGGCCGGCGAGTTCTTGCTCAAACACGACCTCGAGAACGAAGAAGCCGAAGAGCAAGTCGACGGCTGGACCGACCTCGAGACCCTCTGTTTTCTCATATCGTCGGTTAAAGTCTGGTTCTTCGATTTCCTACCATTTCCGGCGAAGATTGAGTTGAGGAAGCTCGAGAGCTTGCCTCCCGGAGAAATGGGTTGCTTCAGATTCCCGTACATCTTCAAGAATCTGGATTTCGATTTCTGGGTCTCCCGATCTGGGTCTCCTGAATTGAAACGGTAGTCGTCGATCACGTGCAGCTCTCTCTGTTCGTAGAACAGAGTCGTGGATCTCCGATCGGGTTTCTCCGACCCGACCCGAATCGGCTTGAGGCTCGAGAAGCAGGACTTGCTGGGTTTCGGGTTGTAGAACGAGTCGGTGTCGGAGGAGGAGAGGCCGCCGGAGCTTGACTCCGATGAGTTCGAGCCGGAGCTGAAGAACAGAGCATCGTGACGATCGTAGTCGTGGTCGAGAATCGACGATTTCTTGTCGAGTTCGGACCAGAAATGGTGTCTGTGGCGGAGGCTGATCTTCTCTTTAACGTTCTGCTCCATCCATTTGTCGAGCAGGCAAGCTTGACGGAGGCTCAGAATGTGCTCTTCTTCTTCTGCAGCCAAGCTCTTGCTCTGTTTTTTCGCCGCCGGCGAGTCTCGCCGAAATTTAAAGTCGTCGACTTTGGGCTCGCTTTCGTCGATTGAGCGGTATATTTTGTCGAGGAGGGTGGAGGAGAAAGATGGGTTATGCTTCTCGTGCCTGTTCCTTCGATCCTTGACCGTTTTCTCCGAATTGTACATAGCTAGAGAAGAAACAGAGTGTTTATGCGATGAGTCTTTAGAGAGAGAGAAATTGGGAAGGTGTGAAATAGAAGTAGGAGAAGGTGTGAACAGAGAAGGAGAGGAAGTGAGGGGTTTTTATAAAGGGCTCTCTTCTGTTTCGTGCCTGCGCGTGCATTTCCATCCTAGTTGGAGACAATGCAGGTCAGCATCTGATGACGTGGCGCCTTGTTTTCGGTCGAGGGATGGAAAAAAAATCAGAACCTGACCGATGCACCCGCCCCGATTGGAACGGGCGAAACCCAAAAATAAAATTAGGCGTGGTCAAGTTTCGCTTTTTGTCTAAGTTTTTTGAGCAGTTGCGAGTAGACTTATACTTGATCTGAAACCGACCCATACCCCAAGTGACGCGTGCATATCTGAGAATTTTTAAAACCTAACATGAGTTTCTAGAATTCGTTGTTTGATTGAATGAACTTTTGTAATTTTTATTTTAGTTTTTTGTAATATGAATATTTTGGTCGGGTTTTAGAAAATTCTTATATACTCTTGGGGCGGCGGGTTTTGAACGGGTCGGACACCCAATAGATTTCACAAATTTTGAGCTGGCGCAGGTCAACGCTCGTTCAATATAAGCGGGTGCCGGTTTGCAA
The DNA here is from genome assembly GCA_963920655.1 of Geranium rotundifolium. Classification (NCBI taxonomy): domain Eukaryota; kingdom Viridiplantae; phylum Streptophyta; class Magnoliopsida; order Geraniales; family Geraniaceae; genus Geranium; species Geranium rotundifolium. Next base: position 23,075,369 of record OY987322.1, read on the forward strand.
AACCCGAACCAAACTCGACACATTACCATTCTTAGGTTTGAACATAGATGGTAATTTTCTGTTTGTGATCATGAATTACATTTGTTACCGTTCTATATTTGGATGGGAGTGAGGTAGGAGCATTGAAGGTGGGTAAATTGAGAATTTATGGGTGTGTCCGTGTGTATGTACATATGTAGTTTCTGTATTTTCCAAAATATAATTAAAGGATCATGTGAACTATGAATTTATGGGTGTGTAGTGTACATGCAGTTTTCTGTAAAGGGTCATCAATTCATATTCAGTTTTTAATTGGTTAAACCATTTATCACTTTTACTGTTACGACGATAAAATTGGATATTATGATAAATGTTTAAATTAGTGCATTTTAAATTGGTTCATCCATTTATCACTTTTACTGTGACGACGGAAATATTGGATGTTGTGTTAAATGTTTAAGCTCGTGTTCAATATATTTTTATTAGCAATTAATGCTTTGTTTTGAAATATAGGTGTTACAATAAATAGAGTAGCTTATGTTTCTAATAAATAAGTAATATTTTATTATTTTAACCATTTCAGGTTCGAAGCTTATGTGGTTCACACATACATTTATGTAATATGACAAAAATATCATGCATATAATGCAACATTAGTCCATTATCTATATGTGGAGTTCCTCTTGTTGTAATTCACACGCGTATTATAATCTAAAAAGTTAGATATTATCGTTCACTCTTTACGAGTATATATTTTATATAGGGCTAATTGTAGATGACTATATATAAATTGTCTGACAATAAGTGCTAAGTAAAGGTGCAAAGTAAATGTCTGTCTAACCATATAATATTGTATGATACACTTCAAATATTTATACCCAAATCATTCTTTTCTATATAAATAACAATTTTAGTCTCTTTCACAAAGGGTGTAAACGAGACGAATCCAACTTAATTTTTGTCAAGATTCTGCTCAACTCGGTTGGTTCAACAAAACTAGTTCATGGCAGAGCTAAGCTCGAATCAAATACTTATTTCTCAAGCCAAATCAAGCATCGACAAAATTAGGTTGGATTCGGCTTGTTGACATTCTTATTGAAAGGAACCGAATTTTTTTGTATAAGAACTAGGTAATTCGTGTATATAAATCCGATATATATTTATCACGTGATGTTATGGGAAGGCAAACATTTGTTTTCCATCCAATTTTCAGCAGTTTCAAATTTAAACAAATTGTATTGTAGTTGTGTAACTAAAATAATTTACTTTGCTTCTATTTCAATTTACTTGATTATGTACCCACGTGACTATATTAATTTAATTCATATCAATTTCCTAGGCGGATATTTAATAACCTAAATTCATGATTAAACTAATTTACTTTGCATTTAGTTGTTAATGGACAATTTAGAAATACATGGTTATCTACGACTAATTTACCTTTGTAATTATATGGCCTCAAAAGTATTATAGTCCATGAAGTAACAGCAACGAACAATTCTCTACCGATCGATGTCAAATATTTGTAGGGTTTTGGGAGTATATATATGACTGTACATATATCCATGTCACACCAATAACTAAATTATTTGACTTTGGTTCTAAGCATTGGGACAAAAAGGTTGGTTTCATGCAAAAACGGCACAATATATAAACGTGTAACAAAACATAATCAGTCCACCCTAGTTTTTTGGAGTATTAGGCTTATGATTAAGATTCATGTGTGTCTACACTATCCGACAAAGGCTCTATTAATGGTCCCTCCAATTCCAATTTCATTGACCGCATGCATTGATTTGTCTAATTTAGAAACCCAATTTCGGCGAATTTAAGTTGTCATTCCTTAATAAAACCCACACATCCCTAAAAATGTTGTCAATTAGAACATATTTTTTGTATGGAGAAGAAAAGGATTCATGAATTGAAGGGTGATATAATTATTCGACTAGTTACATTAATTGACATTTCATTATTCAACATCTTTTATACACTCACTCTCATTTAGGGGTGCTCATAAATAATTGAAAAATCGCATCCACCGTAAAACAGATCAAAATTGTGCACAGTGAATCCGTGATTGATGAACCATGGATAATTTGTATAGTTGAGGTTTTAATTTGAAAAAAAAACCGGTATAAGGTTTTATAATATTTGAAACAACGGTTAACCGCAAGATCGGAATTGCATACGACTTTAATCATTTGACTTCATCTTACCTCCACGGTCCATGACTTCAATCTCTCATTCTCCTATCCTCCTTCTCTTTCTTTCTTCAGTTTCATCTTTTTAATATCGAAATTTTACCTCTCCATTGTGAATAATCATTTACGTTAAGGCGATTTTTCATCATCAGGTTGCGACTGATTTTGGGAGCTCTTGGCCCACTCCTTAGTGGTTTTTTGGCTAATAAAAAGAATTTTTAGAAAATTTCCATTTGGGCTTGAAAGTGGTCTAAAATGATTTACATGATAAGCCCATTGCTTACGGTTGGTGCGATGAAACCGCAAACCGAGCAGATTATATTCGCTAATTATTGTCACTGTAGATGTAGTTATGGTTTCAATTGTAAAAAACCACCAGATGCGAATTGGTTTATAAATATTGAGGTAATTGCAGTTAATCGACCATAACCACAATACTTATCAAAATTAGAATGAATATTTAAAAATAAGTTGTGTAATAGATAAAAAACACACGGGGGTTTAAGATTTAGTGAATACTCTATATTAGATAAGATTTAATAAATATTAAGACACTTTCGAGACTATGAGTTAATGTTTTGGAGACAACTTTGTACTGAAGCAGTGGAGCTTTGAATTTGAGCCTGATTCCATGTCCATTCTAGTTTCAACGATGATGTTGCTATAGAATTGCTGTAATGAACTGGGTCTTTGTTTTAAAAGACAAAAACTTTCCTTGTTTTCAAATTTCTTTCAACATTATGGCTTTGTCATTATGAAATCACCCATATGGCATGTGGAGGAAAATGGTGGCATTTAGACGATTTGATGTTGACTGTGATTTTCTCCGTACGTAATAATAGTTACTTATATTATAATTACACTAATAGTAAGATTTAATTGTTATAATTTAATTCAAATATAAAGTTTATACGTGAAATGACTATAAATAATATGTGTGTGAACACGTAGGACGAACTGTAATTTTGAAACACTTTGACTCAATCTATACGTGTATATAAAAGTAAAATATTCAAGTTGACACATGACAATCTCTATTTTTTAAAAGTTAATAATTTTTATATTTAAATAATTCATTTTAGTATATTAATACAATTAAAACTCAATTAGAAATTATGATTTTTTTAATTAAATGATTTATTGTAGTATATTAATACATTTCAAATTCAATTAAAAATTTAAATACTAATATATTGTAGTATACTAATACAATTTAATATTAATTAGGATTCTGTTGAACTAAAATTCTTTTTCTAAACTAATTTGAGTACATGTTAATCACGTGTCTCTATTTAAGATGATTCATTAACCAAATAAAACGATCTATGTTCCATTTATTAGATTTCGATAATTTTTTTTTTGATACGTTTGATTATGCAATATTCTGATCCGTCGTGCTGATTTTCAGAAGACAAATGATGGATTGAAAAAAAATATTGTTGGAGTTAACTACTTAAGACAAATTTAGCAACAAACACAAAGATTAGTAGTGATGACAATAAAGTTAATGATTTAGTAATGTTCAATATAAGAGTAAAAATTTTGAGTCCATACGTGATTTTTATTGAAGTTGATTTCTCCATATTATTTAGAAAAAAAATAGTAGTTAAGAGACAGTCAATTGAATTAAAGGAACCAAAAGGTTATTATAGATCACATAAAAGACTATACGATATTGACATACATGTTAATTACTTTTAATATATTTTTTATTCCTCGATATTTTGAAATCCACGAGTCTTATTCAATTATTTATTTGAATTATTCGTTATGTTGTCATTGGAGTATTATTGATATTTATTTATTGATTTTAATTAATTTATAATAGTTCACTTTTTAAAAATAAATTTGAGCATATTAAACAATTTTAATTATTAAATAATATTTTACAAATAACACTGCGCATCACGCGGAGATACAACCTAATTTTGAATAATGTGAAATAATACGCTGACATATTTTTTTTAAAATGAAATATTTTCAACAGTATATGACAAGTCCAAGACAAATATGAGGTGAATGAAAATTTAAACTTCAAAACCCACCCATCTTAGTGGGCCTAAAAGCCATTAAAATTAATTTTGCTAAAATGAAAATTAATTGTCTAAAGTCTTTATTTACCAAAATAATGAATTGATAACTTTATAAGGGATGCACTCTAATAAAAACTTAGATTTAGAAAAGAATATAAGAACACTCTTTCCTCCCTAGGATAGTTATCATCCACCGTCCATATAATGAGCCCAATTATAATTCAATTAAATAATGAAAAGGGTACAATTGTAAAACCATTAGTTTCATAAAATTAGAAAACCTAGATAGCCATAAATTCCCTCTTTGATTGACGTAAATTTATGAGACGATTCATTGACTTTCAGCAGCCGATTGTCCATTAATAGCCGATTTCAGCGAGCAGAGACCATAGCAATGGAACCCGAAGCTCTAACCATGAACGCAGGTACGTGTGACGTTGATATTCTTCTAGTGTACTCTAATACTGCAATGAAATAGCCTTCTATACTAATACCACAAATATATTCTAATTTTCGATCCCTCGATTGGCTGTTTTCAGCAATGGTATGGTCAATGCCGATCATGAAAAGGGGATGAACATTGATCTGGGTATATGATCTACTCCAAGCAAGTATTATAAAATTGTGAAAATAATTTTCACCAGATAATACACATTGTTCTAACACTTGAAATGTGCTCAAGTACCAACAACGATTGTGCTGATCTCGGCAATTCGAATGGTACGAACAACGATTTAGATATGGTTTTAGAGTTCCTCATACATCGTGGTGATAGCCAAGTACACATAAAAAATTGACGAAATCATAATACTCTGTTTTGCCTGCTGATTTATGTGTGCAGGAGAAGAAGTTGCTGATGATTTGTTTGTTGATGATGAAAATGGTACGTGTCGATTCATTGTATAATCAGTCTGTTTATCTGTCTCATTTAATCGAAATCATAATTCTTCGAAATCAACCCTCTGAAACTAATACAAATTTTTTTTATCTGAAACGGACGGATATAAATTAAGCTCCATACAGATCATAATGGTTGAACCAATATTAACCGAATTATTTGCTGATTTGGTATGTGTTTCATCGTCTCAGGAGAGTTTTTCACAACAAAAAATCCGCAGGTGTGGCATATGGATGTGTGTGGGATGTACAAACCACCATGTCCGACCGGTATTACACCATTTGTCGGAATGACTTTCCCAGATTTGATCACTGGTATTACGTTCTACAGGGCGTATGCTTCTGCGTGTGGTTTCGTATCTAGGTTAGGAACCCAAAAATAATCTAGAACGGGTATTTCATTAAAATATGTACTATGTGCGAAACAAGGAGAAATGTTCGTAAAACAGACTAACGGTGAGGTCGTCAATGAAACTAGCAACAACCGTCGATGCGTGACCACAAGAACCGGTTGTGAGGCAATGATTTCATTGAAACAAATTTCGGGCGGTGTGTACGTCGTAGCAAAGTTTGTTGAAATCCATAACCATCCATTTTTCAGCTTCGCCGACTACTAGAATCTGAGGTCAAACGAGAACCTCAGTAAGGTGCACAAGTAGTTCATAATAAATTTTCAAAAAGCATGCCCGACAATGGCACTCAAAGTGTACAACAGCTTCATGAGGGGTGCAGAGAACGTGGGTGCGACAATCATCGACTTCAGGAACTTTCAACATGATATGAAAGTTTTCATCAGTGGTAGCGACATCTTGATGGTGTTAGACGAATTCGAACGTGAAAAGGCTTGCGACGATGGATTCTACTACGAGTACGATTACGATGACTGCAATTGGCTCACACGTCTGTTCTGGGCTGACAGTGTGGCTATAAGAAATTATGGGCGGTACGGGGATTGTGTCTCTTTTGATACCACATACGACACTAACAGGTAATGAAATTGATTTATTTTCCTCTTGCACTACCTATACATTATAACTGCAACTTTTTATGTAACAAATACTCAATGGTGTTCTGTCCATTCACGGGAATAGACAATCATGAGCGTTGCGTGACGTTTGGTGCTGCCCTGATTTCGAAAGAGGATATCGAGTCATTCATATGGTTATTCAACTGCTTCTTGCGTTCTATGAGCATGAGGCAGCCATTGTGCATCATAACCGACCAAGATGCTGCTATGAAAAATGCTATATCACATGTATTACCAGATACGAAACACAGGCTATATATGTGGCATATCATGAAGAAATTGAGCGACAAAATAAGTCAACAAAAGCGTGCAAAAAATATTACTCGTTGTTTCATGAATATTATTTGATTTGTTTAATGAGCCAAAATTTTCCAGGTCGGTACCAGCTTGTTCCAAAATCCGGATTTCAAGAATAGATTCAATGCAATTGTGTGGTCAAGTGACATTGAACCTGTTAAGTTTGAAAGAACATGGAAAGAGATAATGGATGATTTCTCACTGGGAACAAATGCGTTCATGAGGAGTCTGTACAACATCCGTTCGTTGTGGATACCATCATATTTCAAGGACTTGTCGATGGCAATGCTAATGAGAACTACATCCCGGTCTGAGAGCGAGAATAGTACTTTCGGTATTTCAACTGAGAAGATTCTAACTCTTGTTCAGTTCATGTGGCGGTTCACATCAATTGTGAAGAACCAGCGATGCACACATCACAAACTGGTGACATCTTACACAGCCTCTGCCAGCCCATCAAACAAGCCATTCAATGCACTGGACGTGGTTGTTTGGAACACGTTCACTAAACCTGTTTATTATCGAATGAAGGATGCAATAATTGACGGTGTTGTTCACTGTAGCATTACAGGTATCTTGGAGACGGAAGCTATGTGATCTTACAAGATAAAACACATCCCGATGACCCTAATGAATGTGTGTTGGTTTCGTGAAACCCTTAAGTCTCTAGCCTTGGGAGAGTGGGGGAGTGCAACATCAACTGAATACACAAGAAGACAAGTTGCTGAGCATCAATATATGGAACACGCTGACTATAATTTTGTCAAATCCAGCACTAACAAGGGATAAAAAAGGCACAATGCTAGAGTCAATGAAACAACATCTTGTCCTGAACATCAACATTGAACAAATTGAGCAACCCACATCTGTGATGACGACGGAGGCGGTCTCTGGTCTAATTAAACCACCTGTGGTTACGGTGCAAATTCCGAACGTATGTAAGAACAAGGGAACAGCAAGGCGTATGACGGGAGAGAAGGAGAAGGCTCTCAAGAAAAAAGGTAGCACGAAACTAAGGAAGTGTGGGTATTCCAAAAAAGATGGCACGCATGATACCAGACGATGTGAGGCACGCAAAAGAGATGAAGCTATCCTACGTTCACATTTTCAAGGAGAACCGTCCGCTACTACAGCTGTGGAGTGACTTACAGGGTGCAAGAATTTTAATTTTCTGTTTTGCTACATGAACTTTCAATTTACTTTTCTGCATCACAAGTACTGAACTATTATTTCCCAATTTATCGTTTCATATGAGATGGATCCACTAGCATTTTGAGTTTCAATATCAATAAAGTAGAATAATTGAGTTTCAGGCACAATTGTTTAGACAAATATAGTTTGGTTATTTTACCCCATGCTGCTTGCAGTTACTTTCTGATGATTTGAGTATTCCAGCCAATGACTGAGATTCAACAATTTGAATGTTAATTTCATGTGTTGAGTATTTCACCCACACGTAACTTCAAGTTAATTGGTTTACACACACAATTAACGAGTTAGTTCCATGGTTTGAGTTAACAAACATCATCACTTTAACCTTGATACATGTTCCTTGATTGAGAGAACGGACTATGACAAGGTTCCACCAAAACTCACCAGCTACATCCACACCTCTATATATAACCTCTTAGCTCTTTGCCTAAAAAAACACACCAACAAAACTAGAATAATGTCTTTATCGTCAAATATACAAAATGGCTCCAACGATGGGAAGGGGAAGGGATGCGAGGCACCACACGTGGCTGCATAAAAGGTCTTCGCCAACGAGAGCTTGGAGACACTTGCTCAGGTGACCGGAGAGAAATGGCCGAAACGCAAGAAACTTGCATGTTGGGATATAGAGTGTGTAGTCTTTGGGTGGGTATGAAACAGTGAAATCATCCCCTTAAATTTATGATGACTCGAACCCCGAGTACTATAGTCCCCCGTCACGTTGGGTCGAGGACAATTCTGACTCAGATGAAGGGGACAGAGGTCTTGGTTCCGGAAATGTTGACAATCACAATGAACATCCAACAGTCGGATCGGTAGAAGATGATGGTGTCTAGCGGTTCTACCTACATTGATCTTCTTTTTCGATAGTCCAATTGCTATGGAAAGGAACATGTTTTTGTTAGTGCAACACTCATCAACCCTTGTGTGTATATATGTTTGCTACTATTATAATGCAGTGTGATAGCTGCATGTAAGCAAGATTTGCTTGTTAGTTTGCAAGACTTTTGAACATTTTTTTATTATTTTGAGAGGAATATCTAGTTGTGAAAATGAATCAGTCTGCTTAAATTGACACTTACTCGTGAAATTCGCTTTATCCTAGTGAAACTGAATATGACACCTTTGATGAACATGAAATACACTTAAATTTCTTGGCGATCTTCACTACCACCACTTGAAAAAATGATCATTGTTTAATCAAACATTGCATCACCAAGCACTACTCCATACTCACTTTCTCAACAACAAATTATAAATTACTAGAAAATAAAACAATTGCTAGATAAAAATATGAAGTCTTCACCGCCAAAATATAAATATATAAGAACAATCTGATGATGAACGGATAAAAACTGATGCATAATATAAAAATTGTTCAAACGAGTAGTGATTCATGTAAAATTCCAAACTAAACGAGTTTGACTTATTCCAAACTAACGGAAAATGACATAAATTCAATCAAACATCCTAGATATGACATGCTCGCTACCAGCGGTGTTCATTCTTGACCTTGAAGTCAATACTGTGCGACTTGTAGAACCGAACCGCTCTTGCATTAAGCTCACCCCAGTAAATATTCTTCTTCCATGAAAGTAGCTTGAACAAGAAACGAACCCTGAGTCGCAGAACCAAGTTAGTTCAGGACCGAAATGAACACAACCGAGTGCTAAAATGCGAATCGGTATAATGCTGTGTAAAGTTTATTGTCTTGATATACATTTACAGCTGACAGTTCAAGGTGAAACGATTACACTGATCAGCTAAGTATATCCGATAAGTTTTAACTAGGAAAAGTTCAAGGTGAAACGATTCCACCTATCCACGATGCAGTATTATATAAAGAGTACCATTCGACATTGTCCGTCTCCGTATCGTGCGTCTTGAGCACTTGAGAATATTTCATTCATGAGAGGGATTGTTGTGATGAATGAATTTTCTTGAAAAAGTAGTTTGAACAAGAAACGAGCCCTAAGTTTATGCATATGAGGGACCTACGGTTCAAAAAGCAACACAATTTATATTCAAGCTCATAGATGCAATTGGAGAGTCTATAGAACAACAAACAAACTAGAATTAGTAACCCATGAAATGAAAAATACTCACATATCCCTTTTTCAGTTCAACCTTCCAGGTTCCCCGACCCATATAATTTTTGTTGTGCCACATGGCGAACACCCCGGCATCAGCTACATTCTTCCTTGAAGCCCAAGGTAGTCTAACGCGATGTATATCAACAGATTTCAATACACGAGCAAGGGAGAGGTTCTGCTCAGCTATTACCGAACACGCACAGAGATGCTGCACACAACAAAACATAACGTCAACAAAAGTAGATGATGACTACTTCAAAAATATAACATAAATATTTAAGAAATTACAAGCGTTATATCATACTTACAATCCAATGTGGTATCCTCCCATAACGGACTTCATCTAATATATTCAACAACAAATTGTCGAAGATCTCAATGACATGATTTTTCAAATCGAAGCTCATAACAAAATAGTGTTCATCCATATGAACAGTCACAAAAACCTACAAGTCCAATATTAAAGTGTTAAGTCACAAACTAAGAGTAATAATACAAACATATATTATGATAACAGTGCAATACCAGGTCACACTTATGAATTTCAGTATGAGACAGCTCTATCACAAACTTGATTTTGTCCCTACAAGACTTTGCTAATGCTCTAGTAAATCCGGCTCTATTTGTTAGTTGGTCCTATTTATCAATAATAAGGGATGATTTATAGTAAGTATCACGTCTAAAGTGTAAATTAAGCATGCATGAAAATTAAATTCATATGAAAATAAACAAAATTATGCTTTATCATGATAAACTACCGGAAAAACAGTGCTTAAAAAGCATCTAGCTGGAGACTGAGGGCTCCTCAAACTTTCCATATCAGTTAAAAACCTGCACCAAGCGTCCGCTACACATGGATGAACACGAGATTCTGGCTTCAGAGACTGGAACTATGACAGATGAAATGGAGTATTAAATACAATTTTCTTGAACACAGTGGAGCTGCAAGATGAAAAAAAATTCAATAGCATTCACAAATACATACATGCAATATATTAAAAACACACATACTTGGAACTATACGAGTTCTTCCCATTAAACCAACGGTAGAAGCGATTTTCATGCGCTTTCAATTCAGCTGAAAAATCAGTACGCCTTTCTGTGAATGGAGACAACAGACTAGGTGGTAACTTCTGCTTCCTGTGTCGAGGAGGAACGTTTTCAGTATCATTTTCCTCAATAATTTCGTACTCCGAGTCCTCATCATCATCGTCAAACTGATACTTAATGATACGAGGTGAAATGTCAACCTTTACACCAGTTCCAACAGCAGCAGGTGGTTTGAACAGATCTTGTTCAATCTTATCCCTCGCAATATATGCATCATTCTTCGGTAACTCCTCTACTTCAGTAACCCCATTAGTTAATGGCTGATTCTCGACTCTATGTTGCCTATTCTTGACCTTCTCAGCTATGGCGTCGCAAGCATCAAGAAAGGCTTGGTCTTCCCAGACTGGTTCATCAATCAGGCCTTTGGCATTCGCAGCTTCAAGGTCAGCCTTGAATCGTCGATTAAACTGATCAGTGCCACCGAGAACATCCTCGGCAAATGACAAAAGCTTATCAAGCTTATTGAACTTGGTGCAGATATCCACCTTCAGTGAAGCAATCTCCGCCATGACAACCTATGATACAAGCAGTCACATGAGCACAACACCATGTCGATTATTAGTAATAAGTCAAGCACTATACCTTTGCCGGTGAACCATCAATAGAAGCATGATCATATGATGGCGCATTGTCAACATCCATTTAACGAGGCCTCGCGACCCTTTCCTCAAGTATAAACCCCTTTCCATACGCCATTTCTCTAACTTCGCGCCTGTTGCGCTCCTTTATTATATCATCGGTCTACCCAACAAACGAAGGATACACACGTTCAACTACATTACCCTCAAATTCCACCCAATCCAGATAAAAAAAACTGTAATTCGTTAAACGGATAAAATTAAATTACTCAACATTGAAACATCTCGTGATGAAACCAAGACTAAACAATGCATGAAAGATGTGCCCATGAAATATATTTCATGAGAAAATGAATATTCATGTGTTGAGTGAAAATAAGGCCCTCTGATCAAGGAATTAAACAAATGGGTTTATAGAAGAGGGAAGTTACCGTAAGGAATGTAAGTGGACCATAGTAGTGCCTCTTATCTTTATTCCTCTGGGCCATTAAGTGCTTCTTCGATGTAACAAGCCTATGAATTATTAGTGCTCACTAGTTGAACTCTGACACCCTCCATATTTCCTCCATAACACCAAAGTACTTATGGGGCTATTGCCATATTCAATCATTATTATGGAGAAAATTACAAGGAAATTTTGCATAAAAAGTGTGCCTCCGTTCTTCTGCTCAGTCATTTTTTGAATTATTTCGGAAATGAGGATTCGGCTATTGGATGTGTTGAACTGATCCCTCCATTTGGTGAGGGCATCAGAATTGTCGCTATGTAGTGCAAAGTTGATGATGTTGGGTCCACGGGGGATGCCAAGAGTACATTCAACGTCGTCCTCAGTTATGCGTAGTCTACGCCTGCCGTCAAGCAACAAGGACATAAAGGATGTGCCAAAATTGTCAACAAGCCAATGTCCCAACGTGCTTGGTATACGGCCGACAGAAAATTGATAAATGAATCCAAACCCATCTCAAATAAATCATTCTTTTGCATGTCGTTCAAGTCCTTCACCGCCAGATACAATGCCATAGGTGATGACCTGGTATCCAGCTTAGGGTAGTCAAGCTCAAGTCCTTCGTGAACAACAGTTGGAGGTGGAGGGGGTGGAGGGGATATCAGTACATCTGAAACTGGTGAGGATACATTCTCCACTTCCGTGTAATTGACAACAACCTCATCATCTCTTGTAAGGGACGTGTCATCACCGCCATTATTTGGCGTGCCTGTAGAGAGTACACCATTCTGAACCACATTAGGAACTTGTTCATCAAGTGGATGTGGTCGGGGTCAGTCACAGTGTGACCGTCCGGACCATCACCAGCTTTGATTTCAGGTGGCACACTTTGTTTCTTCTCTTTAGCCTTCACTGTGTTGCGAGGAGTGACATTCCTGGTCCTCCTATACATCAGGGTGCGCAGTGTGACAAACTCATCACTGTCATAATCATCCACATTTTTTGGAACAACCATAACCTCGGGACCTACAAGAGGAAGACAATCCTCATCAAGACAGTACATGATTCAATCACATTAAAAATTGTTGGACCTATTATGTGGTTACTGACCAGTCATACAATATCTGAAATGTCGGTAAAATTTATGAAATATATTTCCAATGAAATCAATTTTCATGAATTATGTTCATATTATGTGAAAGAGTAAGAGCATGAACCCCAATGAGATCGACCCAAACTATTTTAACATGAAATTGAATCATGTTTCATGGAAATGTAGCATATCCACTAAACCATATGATGAATCATGTGTCATGAATATGTACAGTGGATGTGAAATATGAAATTGAAATCATGTGTTATCGGACCCCTTACTACACATACAATATTTAATTGAAAATGAAACAGTACTAACTCTCTGAAAAGTGATCATGTGTGATGATTAAAAATATACAATAATCATTTCTAATGTCAAATATGTCTATTGAAAATTCTTTTTGACCATGTTCAGTTCTAAGTGAAATATAGCCCCAACAAAAATAACATAATTTTATGTTATATGAAAGAGTAAGAGCATGAACCCTAATGAGATCGACCCAAACTATTTTAACATGAAATTGAATCATGTTTCATGGCAATGTATCATATTCACTAAACCATCTGATGAATTATGTGTCATGAATATGTGCAGTGAAACATTGGATATGAAATATGAAATTGAAATCACGTATCATCGGACCCCTTACTACTCATACGATATATAATTGAAAATGAAACGGTACTAACTCTATGAAAAGTGATCATGTGTGATGATTAAAAATATACATCAATCATTTCTGACGCCAAATAAGTCTACTGAAAATTCTCTTTTACCATGTTCAGTTCTAAATGAAATGTAGCTCCAACAAAAATAACATAATTGACAAAAAAAGGCCTATGTTGACATGGGCATAATATATTTAAATATGATGACTCAATAGATTGTTCTGTGAAAATGTTTCAGTGTTCAAAACTTGAATGAACTCATGAAAACATTGCAATCATGATAACAACATTCATACTAACACATCAAGAACAGCCACAAGTCGGAACTGTTTGAACCTACCTAATATGCCAATCAGTTTATTAAATGCCAAAAATAGTAATTTCTTAATTATCTCAATGAACTAAAAGAATTATGGAAGTCTATTAAAAAATCAGTTCTAAACCCAACTCGAACATAACCAATTCAATGATCCAAATACGAATACAAGTACAACTTAATCCAATAACTAAGATCAAACCTCTTGTCCTCTTGTCAGTGTTGGTCAGCATCCTCTGTGACTTGCGTTTCTCACTGGAGCTTTGTCTTCCACCGGACGACATTGTGAACAAGAAAGATTTCAATGTTTGAGAGCTCACAAATTAGCGTGATTGACCAATACCACGAGCCGGTAATTATAGAAGCAATTAGGGTTCGGGGAGGACTCTTTCAGATTGATTCTTTGGAAAAAAATCTTTTAATTAATGTGATAATAACGGCAGAAATTTGATTTAATTCAGCTCCGAATTTCTAGGGCTCAACTCGTTTTGGGTCTCTCATGCATTCAACGAAAATTACTTGATTGTCCTTATACTGAAGTAAAATGACTAATTAAAATACTTGAGATTGGTAAATTACATTAAATGCCACCGTGTTTCTGAGTCTGATCTTGGCCGTTGAATAACTGATCGGATGGTAGAGAGTCATTCTTACTTTCTGGTCTAGAATGTGTGTTTTTACCTAAATGTATGCCAACTTTATAATTCCATTTTCCTTCAAAATTTGGTTCTCTTTTTCAAAAGAGATTCTTTCTCCTATAAGTATAAGAAAAATGTTAAGGTAAGGAATACGAATAATTCTAGTCATCGTCTCTCTGTCGAAATACTTTTTCTTTAGTTACTATTCACACACGGTTCGAGTTCGTCTGCGTCCATCGTTGTATTATGAGAGACGATTTTTTATACGGGGTAATAAATGTCTTGAGGAAAACAAATTACAATGTCTCGAAAAAAAACAACTTTCTCTCGACACATGCCAGATTCTAGGTTGTGTAAGATTTATTTATAATTATTCTTATAGTATAATTATAAGAATATTTTTTCAACCTTAACGAAAAAGGGTAAGGTGATACATGTTCAAACCTAAAGAACTGCACGAATTGATTTTGAAGTTAAGAGAATTAAGTGAAACTCTTAAGAGGGGTTATGTAAAATTTTCCCAAAATTTTATTGTTGATCAAAACACTAAATTTTGGGTCTAGAAGTCAGATAAGATTTGAAACTCATACTACACTATGCCTCAACCTACTACTATAATATGCCTCATGCACTGATTAATCTACACATAACCTAAAAAATAAATCAATACATAACTTTCATAATAACCCAAAATCTTATGTCTGCTCTTAAATAGACTTTCAAGTTCAATGAATAATACTCATCAAGCCTTATTAAAAGCTATTGATATCCAAAACACTATAAAATTGTGAGCCTAGAGTCAAATTCTCCCGATCCTGACAACTCACTAATATCTAAAACTCAATTATGTAACTAAACTTGTAACTTTTCCTTCTCCAAATTTCTCCATTTACACTGCATCTCATAAGTGAAAATTAATATTAGACATTAAATTTTATAAGACGATACTCTATTTTTTTATTAATTGAGTAAAAATAGATAAATTTATAACAATAAACTATATATAATCTATCATACATTACAATATCAAATTCCTCTTATTTTTCGTCATCATCCAATTATTTTTAATTAAATCATCCAGTTGTTTCTAAAACTTTAATCCACCAAAAAATCCGTTTATTATATACTTGTATATTTTGGGTGCCTTTTTTGGCCATAAGCAGTGGTTTTACTCTCTAATGGTAGGGACGCCCCTACTTACGGCGGAGCAAGAAAGCTAAACGGTGGTTGATTGAGAAATGAGTTCCTCCGCAAGCGATGGACGACGCAACCATAAGACTTGCCGTCGGTCTAGGTCTCTCTTTTTATCTTTTTCTGTTGTTTTGAAAAACAAGAGCCAAATCTCTGGAATCTGTGTTTATTTTAGCTTCGAGTATGTTTGGTTCTATTTTCTGTTTGCTTCTTCAAACAAAATGTTAGTGAAGTTGTTGTTTGAAGATTTTAGAGGGAAAGTTCTCATTAATTGATTGGGTTTCAACATTTCCATGAGTTGCTGGACTCTGTTTTGAAGACATGTTTGTTTGTTTGTGAAGAAAATTTGTGAAGGAAACTAGTATTTGAACATGAACTGATACTTGAACTTGATGCTTGAACTTGATGAACAAAACTGGACCAATTTTTCTAGTTTTAAACTCATATTTGAATGAAGATTTTCTGCCCAATCGCTCTGATAGAGCTATCCAAATTTAACTCTATATATATATATATATGCCTAGGGTTATAGTCCTGGTCGTCTGAAACCTGTTTGATTGACAAGGAAATCTATCAGAGTTAAGACATAGTTTTTTATTGTGGAGTTATATTTGGGATTGACGAACGAAACTTGATTCATTTTCTTTCTTTTCAATTGCCATTTGTATATGAATCTTTTCCATGAATTTGTTAAATCGAGTATGAAATGAAATCACACTAACGCGTCTACGTCTTTATGTGTGTTAGGTTCTGATAAGACGAAAATGTTGAATATGACTGGGAGCACCGAAAATGAAGTATGGTATGAAATCACTCTAGCGCATCCACGTCGTTATATGTGTTAGGTTCTCATTATTTGTTTTGATTCATATAATTTGTGGGATGATATATCATAATTATTCAAACATATATTGTGTATAACATGAGAAAAATGATGTAAACTTTAATGGTCAAGAAAACTTTGTGAATCCTGAAAATGTCTCATTTAACATTATTTTTTAATAATTAATTATTTCATCTTTAGGATATATATATATATATATATATATATATATATATATATATATATATATATATATATATATATATATATATATATATATATATATTCGGTTGAGAACCAAATGTGTCGTGAGAACATGATAATTACTTGACATTTCCTTATTTCTGTTGGACATTCATGTATTTTAAATGGACAAAGTGTTTATGTTGGACATTCACCTATTTCCGCTGGACATTCACTTTCATTGGATATCACAATTTTTATTGGATATTCACTTATTTCCGATGAACAAACTCAGTTCTCACGTTCTCATAAGAATGTTTGGTTCTCACCTGATCTGTCCTATATGTATGTATATATATATATATATATATATATATATATATATATATATAGGGATGCACTCCAATACAAATTCACCCAAAATGTCCAAACGTCCAAACCAATATATAACTGTCGGATCAGAAACGAGGGTTATCTTAGATTTCAACACGTGGCAGTTATACAATGTTGCACTACATGTTATACATTGCTTCAATTTTGCACAGGTCCAGCATGTTATACAACATTGCACTACATGTTCTACATAGTTATACAACATTACATTGCATATTATACAGTTTGAACGTTTGGACATTTTCCCCTGGTTTGTATTTGATACATTCTATATGTGTGTGTGTTTTCATGTGATCTTATGTATGTTTATGGTACTAACTATTATAAATAATTTATATAATGGTTTATTGTAGAAAATTAACAAAATAAAACTATGGGGAAATTCTTAATCACTACCTTCAACTATGCGAGTTTTTCACGTCCCTACCTTCAATTATTTTTTGTTTCACGTCACCACAGTGAATTGTATTTGTATTTCACCGTTTCTAACAGAGTTAAATCTGATGTACAATCTCTATAATACCACTATACTAAAATTTTGATTTTTTTTTTATAAATTGTCTTTTGAACAATTTTTTTGAAAAATATTTTTTATCACATAAATAATAAAACACTAATTTTAAAATTAATTTTTTATAAAAGGTTTTTCATAAAAATATTAAAAACAAAAAAACCAACTCTAACAACGTTTTTCAATTTTAATATTTTTTTAAAAAATGACTATGTAAAAAATATATTCTAATTATTTTTTATTTATTTCAAAAAACAATTTTAAAAAATATGTTTTTCTTCGTTTTTTAGTTTTTTTAATGCATGGGTATTTTAGACATTTGATATTTGACATTCAAATTTTATTAAATGTCTAAAATACCCCTACATTTAAGGAAACTAAAAATGAAAAAAATATTTTTTATGAGATAAATAATAAAAAACTGATTTGAATATTATTATTTTAATAAAAATATTAAAAATGAAAAAAATTGCTTAAGTTGGTTTTTTAGTTTCAATATATTTATGAAAAATCTTTTTATAGAAAAATTAATATTGAAATCATTGTTTTATTATTTACGTTATAAAAAAATTCAAAAGATATTTTTAAACTTTTTATTATATGGATATTATGAATATTTTACATCAGAATTAACTATGTTGAAACGATAAAACATAAAAATAGTTTATTGTGGTGACGTGAAGCAAAAAATAATTGAAAATATATGAGGTGAAAAATTGATGACAGAGGTAGAGAATTTCCCATAAAACATCCCTGTTTTATCAATCAATTATGAAAAATAGTAACAAAATTGAATGTTATGATTTAAATATTACAACTCAATCAAAATATAAAAGTTGTTCAACAAAATAACAATAAATGTTAAATAACGCGTTATCGGTCTTCACTTTTCAGTTCACGAAAATTGAGGCACTCCTTTCAAGGGAGCGACTCGTGTCGAGGTGAAACATATCAGTTATCCATGGTTATTGTTTATAAAAATTGGAATTCAATTACAATCCAATCGTTTTTATCAAAATTAGAAAAAATATCCAAACAGTTGGTTATTGTTCTCAATTTTTCGAATAATGTTTATATGGGTTTTCAATTTTGAACCGATTCCAAATCTAAAATAAACCCCTCAATGTACATAAGCTTACACACTAAAATTGGTCAACAAATATATACCCAAATAAACAAGATAGTATTACAGTAACACAACACATCAAAAATTTAGAAATGACAATTTTACATTTTAATAAAACAACTTGTTGTCCAATTTACAAAACCATTGAATTTCTTAACTACAACAAATTTCAGGACAAGTATATTTTTCCCAATAAAACAAGAAGCAATAATAATGTAAATCAAACTGATTATTAAACTCAAAGTGTCTCGTACGTGTGCAAGTAACCCACAAACCCAACCAGTGAAGCAAATGATGGGTTTGCAGATTGATGAAATGGAAAGCGCAAGGAATGTCGGATCGGACAAAAAAAGGAAGACATTGATAAAGATCGTCGAAGCAGAAACACATGGAAGAGATTGATTAGTAATAAAGAAAAGCATGGTACCAGATGCATATCTATATCAAGAAATTAAATGAAAGAAACATGAACAAGTGGACCAGAAAAGGATGTGCCCTTGTATCCAACTCTAAAAGATTAATACTTGCACAAGACATGAACCAGAGAAGTGTCACCTATATTGTTGTCAAGATCACATGCTTTCCAATTCCTGTTCACAGAATGTTGAGCTCCAACAGGACAACCCCTATGATGAGTCCACCATCCCCCGATCGATCGCAGGTTCACAGCATTTCTAATATTTCATCTGATTCGGTCGCTCAACGCGATCTTTGATTTCTTATTTAAACGATCATTAGGCTTGTTTTTTGAAATGTTAAAAATACCCAATAAGCCATATATGTTGAAAATGACTACTTATAGTCGGTGTTATGGATATATACTTGTAGATTTCGGGGATGTACCCAAAAAAAATTTCAAAATATCGGTTAAATGTCGGTCAAATCCTGTCAACTTGGAAAATTCAAATTAAATATGGTCTACATTAATTGATTTCGGTTATATCTGAATAATCCTAGTTTAATTTGGTCTAATTTGATTCACATAATTAATTCTGATTTGACACTCAGGTTATAAACAATTACATGATTCAAAATTCAAACCCTTCTATTTCGCGATTTCCATTTCAATTTCGACGAAACTTCTCCCGTTTCACGTTTTCCATTCTCGCCGATGGTCTTCGCAAGTCGTCGTTGCCGATCTTTACGATTGTGCTGTGATTCAGTTTCTGTAAAAGAAAATAATGATTATCGACAAGTTTGAAATTAAAATGATTAAATATCATTCATTTGTCTTTAATAAATAATAAATAATTATAATATTTATTTATTTATCACAGAACGTGTTTTGTCGCGATTTTCCTGCAATTCCCTTGAGTTTGAGAGTTTTTTTTTGTCAGTTGATCGTTATTTACATCCTTGAATTCTGAGTTTCACAACCTCGTTTACCTCTTGTTTCCGTCAGATATGTTAGGCGATCAGTGAATATAATGATTTATTATTTAGTTAAAGATGTTTTATTAGGGTCTTTTTTAAAAAAAGAAGACCGGTCTGTTAATAATAGAGTAGGGCGAGACTAAATTATCTTTGCTTGTGGATCGCAAAACGCCACAATATATGCTACACTTTACATGAAAGCACATGAATATAAAAATAAGATGAGCTTTGAGGACTAATTAAAACCCAAAATCAATGGAAGAGAATTGGGTGTTTTAAGAGCATGTTGTATATAGTTACAGTCCTCACTTTTCTGGTCAAACAAAATCAACAAAGCAATGCCCTCCATTTTCTTTTCCTTTCACCCTATCATTTTACAAAGAAGCTACCCCTTTTTTCTTCAATTTTATCATTTTATTAATTTTAAGCAATGCATCATTAACAATGGAAGTTGAATTTCTAAGTGTACGTGTAAATTGGTATCATTTCAAAATAAGCTTTGCTTATATAATTTTATATAATCTTCTTAAGATTAGCCATGTAATATCGATAGGGATCTATGTGTCTATATAGAACTTGTTCATTAATTAACGAAAATGTGAAAAAGCTTTATTGAGTCTAGTCTTTTTTGTGTATGGCAGCACCCTTTCCTTTGAGAGAATATGCAAACATAAAAAAAAATTAAAATAAAGTGGTATATATACAAAATTGGAACAAACTAACTAATAAATTTGGTGTTTTAGTTGTGGAGTCCGGTCCGACACACACACATATAGGGGCGCATTCGGCTACAAACCCATGTAGAACATCCAAATCATGCAGAACCGTCGGATCTGAGACAAGCGTTGTCTCAACGTGCGACACGTGGCAGAGTCCATCATGTTCTACAACATTTCACTACATGTTCTACAGAATTCTATATAATGTGTAGTGTAAAGTTGTAGAATATGATGGACCCATAGAATCTTTAAGTGTGCGATGTAGAACCTTGCTGCCACGTGTCACACGTTGAGACAACGTCGTTCGAATCCGCACTGATCCAACATCTGTAGAACGTTCGGACGTTCAATAGCCATTTCTAGCCGAATGCGCCCCTATACAGCCTTGCTAGACCCAAAGTGGTTGAGTAGAAAAAACATCTTTTGCTGCCACATTTTGAAGTTTAGGCCATCGAACTTTTCAAGACGTTTAGCATGATTTACCGGAACCGACACCGGTGTTATTGTGGTTGGCACTCGTGCTACAGGACCACTTGGGACTTGACTCCAAAGTATGTTTCCGGCCGCAACCATGTTTCCATGTTGGCCCAAAGGCACAGGTATCTCCCCGACATTAATCATATCGAGGTTTGTGGGAGGAGTTCCATCATTTCCATTGACACCGTTCAAGTTTTGGTTTTCTATTATTCTAAAAAAAATCAAATAATTAGTATATCGAGATAGAGGAAAAATATTAGAAACCCTTTAAATTTTTGCAAGCCATTAAATAATTTTGAAAATATATAGCGGTGTACACTCCACTACAAATCGCTCAATCGTCCGAACACGCTGTGAGGCGCTTATCTAGCGAGATTAAAACAACGCGTGACACGTGGCAGCGCACGCATGTCCACTTAAGTGAGGGGAAAATTCGTATTTTTGCATGCTCACTCGCAGTACAACTTTTGCGCCAGGAGTAGAACATTTGCATTTTCAGTAAAAACAATTGTGTTATTTTTATTTTCGCGATAGTGTTTAATAAGTTTCGAGATCGATTTTTTATCATAATTTTAATTTTCTAGGATAGAACATTTGCATTTTCAGCAGAACAATTTTGTTAATTTTGTTTTCGTGATAATGTTTAAAGAGTTTCAAGATCAGTAAAACATTCAGTTCAGTAAAATGTTTGGCCACTTAATTAGTTAGCTTCACTATTTCAGTAAAGTAACATAAATGTATGCACACAAACTCAAATAATCAAAACAAACACCCCATTTCGTATCAAAACATATCATAATATGAACCCTAATATGTTTTCTGTGGAACATTTGTGTTATCGTTTTCGCGACAGTGTTCATGAGTTTTGAGATCGGTTTTCTTATTATAATTCAAATTATGCAAAATGTTCCACTAAAAATACAAATGTACTACTGAAAACGTAATAGTTCTATTGAAAAGTGCAAATGTTCTACTGAAATGCAAAAAAAAAAAATACAAAACTGCCCCTCACTTGAGTTATAACAATGCACTGCTACGTGTCGCGCACTACCTTAATCTCACTAAATGAGCGGTTCACAGCGCGTTCAGACAGATGGAGCATTCTATATAACACAAATTTACCCATGAAAAGCATTCTTCTGAATATAAAATATCTAAGTGTGGTTTAATTCTATGCACAATAGCTTATTGTAAAGACAGACGAGGACGTTTTCCCTGTATCATAGTAACATGCTTGTATTTAAGGTGACATTATAGGGGCAAACACATGATTCGAAGTGGGGAGTAGTAGGGGATAATGCAATTTGGCGAACATTGTTACTCAGAAACACCATCAATCATATCACGTAAGGACCAGTCCAACTGGCAGCTGACACGTGAACCCATTTACTATTCTCTCTCTCACACGTGCCACTATAAGGTACACCGTACCTATGGCTTCCTTCAAGGACCTCCACGTGTCTCATATCCGATTTTGTCAGGAGATGAACACGTGACAGGTGTACCAGGATGTCATGTTATCCATCACATCACCAATATTAACTTAAGCGTATGATAAAAAATAAAAAGAGTGAAAGGGTGGTGTGTAGTGTAGTAGCTGTACTGCAAAGTTAAAGGTAGAGAATAGAATTTGGGGATGAGGGAAGGTTCAAGTCAAGTCTCACTCTCACTCTCACCTCACTCAGTAATGTAGTAATGGAGTAAAAAGAAGAAGATTATTAAGAGCACCCACCCACGTGCGCTTCGTAACTCTGCTTTCTGACTGACTTGTTGAATTGAATTGAATTTGAGGGTCTCAATCGTCACGTGCACTGCGTGCCCTCATTCAATTCCTGTAATTCAGAATTTCAGACACAGTTTTGAATTTTGATACTGCCGCCCACCACTGACCACTGCCTGTTTTGGTGTCGGCTACTTACTTTGCGTATGGCGTACACATCATCCTATTTCACATTCCTATTTAATTTTGGAAACACCAAAATACATGTCTGCTCTTTTATGACACTGCAGGCAGAATCACACAACATATACACACTGTATATACTTCTCTCCTGCAATGCAAAAACATCGATTACCTAATTAACATTACAAATGCAACTAAACAGGAGAATAAGATTCAAATACCAAAAACCCATCAACACATTCTGATTGTACTTCATTTGCACTGATTCCATACAGTATTTCAAGTACCAAATGATGTTTCAATGTTATAATGTTTTCTGACCTCTCTTTCTTCATCAACCCCAACTTCTTATTACAAAGCTCATTCCAGTCTACAGTAACAGTCCTCACTCTTGAGACTGAGAGTTCAACCTCTGAATATCCACAAACTGGTAAAGATCACCTCTCCGTTGCTTTCCCAACGGTAGGTTTGTCCTGACACGCCACAACATTATGCCAATTATATTTCACAAAATCACATACACATTGTGGAGATAAGATATAATAGGTCATTCAGGTTGGAAGGAAGCTCACCTTCGGAGCTCAACTTGTGAATAGTCAATTTCTGCAATGATTATTGCTTCGTCATGTTCAGTAGTGGCCAAAACTTCTCCAAACTGCATCACATTCAATTATTTCAGTCTGTAACCGTCAAACAAATTATCATCCATTCCCTGACATACAGCACTTGAAAGTTGCATGCATGCAAGTTCTGTAAATTTATGTACAGTTACTGTACCATGATAAGGCCAACTATAGGGATATACTTACTGGTCCAACCAGAGTGGAGTGGCCCCAAGCTATATAACCAGCTCCAGCATCTCGAGCAGGTGAACATGTTGCTACATATAACTGTCAGTTAAGATCAACAACCCTTGAGAAGCAAGTCATGGAATTTTGCAACAAAACCTAAAAAACACAATTATCATTTAAATTATATGTAAACATATAATTGTGTCGAGTGTCCACAAAAGATAAATGACCAGTAATGAATCATACATTTTATCCACTCAAATGAGATCATTTTGGAAAATGTATGATCAATAAGGAAATCTTGATATTTATTAAATAGAAACTCGGTTGAACCAATTCACTGGTTTAGGCCGGGCTTGACTCCAGTAGGTCTGGTTTTGATAACATTGCCTAAAAATGGTCCCCCGCACTCTTCCCACTATTAGTAGGATTAAAAAGTGGGGTGTCTAGTAGATAGAAGGGTTCAATTCCTTAAAAACTTATCCAAACACGTGGAAGGAACCATCTTTGCCTCCCTCCCTGGTTTCCTCACCCTCCCATCCCAACAGGTTGTATGTGAAGCCAAGTAGAGTCAACGAATCATTACACCTAGTATGGTGTAGACACTCAAAATACTTTTCAGTCATATGCCCTAATACAGTAAGTCTAACAAAAAATTACCAAATCCTATTTATAAGATAAACACAAGTTAGTTTAGTTCACTCCATTCACCTTTTTTATCCCTTGAATTCAGATCAAATAAACCTCCAATCAGTTAGCATTTATCTATGTTAGTACTTAGTTATCTTGAATGAAAAATATTATCCTTAACCTGCACATCTCCTATTCTACCCTATTCATCTACATAAACTCTAATGAAGAAATTCTTCACGAGCTACTCAATAATCAAATCCATATAATAACATGAGGATCAGGTAAACATCCAATAAGATTTCCCCCCGGAGCTTAAGAAACCTTATAACCAACGACACTCTAAAGCAAAACAATGCATATAAAATTCATTAACAAATTATTTAAGACAAATATATCTCTTAAGAAATTCAAATGTAAGGAATCTCGTGAAAATGCAGCAAAAACACCAAACCCTGGATACTTCGACAAGGGCGTATGCTAGCCGTTACTCTACTTCTATAATGAATTTTCTTTTGAAACTTTTTTTCCAACTAAGCTAACTAACCAATTATGCTCCTCTCTCTTATATGCCTAGATCAACTTGTTGAAGAGAATTCAATACAGATACCTAAACAGCTTCAAAGCAGTGTACTGACCCAAATACAATCAAACTTCAGAAAATGGGATAGACTTACTGTACATACCAGAAGTATTAGAAAAAATAACCATACGCACACAATATTAAATATTTTTCCTCATTCCATTAGCACAATATGTAAAAGAACACAGCCCCTTGGACTGTCCAGGATAGTTGTAATCACATATCAGAACAACACTGTAGCCAATCTAACATAGCAACCCTAAGTGAAACAAACAACTATGTTCTTGTTTTAGGACAATCTTTCAAAACAGTTCAGTATGCACCATATTGTCTACAAACTTGACAGAAAATACTAATATGAAACATCAACCAATACATTATTTCTAATTAGTAAAGTTGTGTTTTGATTTCATCGAATGTCCTCATATCCTACTGTTGTGTTTTATACCACTAAGTGGTGCTAACTAACCAATGAAAATGAAATTGTCGAAATTTCACTAATTACTAAGAGGAAATGTGCATTCATTTTGGGATGGGGTAATAAATTTGACGGAAGCAGTTCAATAATACCTGATTATCTGCGGCCCTGCAACGAAAATAAGAAGGCATGCATCAGTAATGTTTACAGACATCAAAATCTACACATAATTTTTCCACTTGTAGATGAAAAGGGAGTGAAAGAATGGGGAAGTAAGAGAAAAACTAATGCCCAAAGAACTGTTAACCACAATCCAAATAGCACCGTGAATTTATAGAGAAAGAATACAGATTATAATGAACATAATGTTCAAACAATATTGAACTGGAGTTAGTTCTAAATCATCACAGTGTAGATAAGCTTATTTATGCCTTTCACACCCAAAAACATTTAAATGGTGGTCTAATTAAAATGAAATTCCATTTCTTTTATCAGCAATGTACCAGGATTTGGGCTCCAGACCTCCCTTATGAAGAAAGGAGATCCAATTTTGCCATTTGACCCAAACTTAGTTGCTTCAGAGAGGCCCAACATAAGTTGGAAAGATCAAAGACAAGAGAGATACCGTCGATGGGCCTCGAACCCTGGTCACTGGGACCCAAGATCAATACCTTGACCAGCTGGCCAATCAAGCTTTGGTATATGAAATTCTAAATGATGTTTGAAGACAGCAAACCACAGTCCTAGAACTACTTTTCTAGATTCCATTAAAGTATTTCTAAAGAGCATCAATTTTATTTATATTATACACAATGATGGTCGTGACAAAGGAACGTTCTAAGGAAATAAAAAGGACTGACATACATGGTTAATACATTTTTCCATCGTCAGCCATGCCTTAAAAGAAGTTCAATCATGAAAACTTACATTAATAGCTTGGGATAAAAAAAAACAAATTGACTAATTGAGATAACTTTCTACCTTGCCCTCTGCAGTAACTCCCAGTGCAGTGGACCGGTAGTCATGTTAAATGCTCCAGGATAACATAGCAAATGAGCCCCTGAAGTAAAGATGCTGATGATATCAATATCTAGTAAATTTGCAAGAGAAAAATGGAACACAAAGACATTGTACCAGTGTAGTACCCAATATAATTACGCAATTGAAACCAAACGACAAGACATTATCCTCAAAACTGTTAAAACCATACACTATAGTCAAGATATGGAATGAGAAACTAACCTCTCGCTGCATATATCACTGCAAGTTCTGGAAAACGGATGTCATAGCAGATACCTATGCCAATACGTCCAACTTCTGCATGGATTGGAGCAGGCATTGGTTATTTTTCCAACAAAGAAAATACACTGTTAGTTATTGGAATGAATGATATATAAAGGTAATACTAAGAATGAAAAGGGTGCCAGCAACATTAAAATGTGCATCTACAAAGTATTTTCCTGTGTTGAGATGCACTTTTTTTTAATCGGCGTTCAGATACACATTGCAACATTCTAACACACGTGTATCCGTTTTGTAAGGTGAAATGTTAAGGAACAACAAACCTGTATCCACAATGGTAGGAGTTTGTCCAGCTGTCAGAGTCTTTGATTCAATGAAGGTTATCTTCCCAGGAATATCAATATCAAAAAGGTGGATCTGTAATTACAGACAACCAAATTCAACACCATACCAAAATGGCATTTTTAACTACGGCAAAGCATATAATAGTCTAAGGAGACTACCTTCCTGTGCTTAGCTTTGAGCTTTCCATCAGTTCCAAAAACACAACAGGTATTGTATAAGCAATCCCCGGAACGTTCTGGAATAGACCCACCAACTATTGTGATTTTCAGGCGTTCAGAAACTTCAGAGAGCATGGCTGTTGAAGGTGATGCATCACCACCCGCATCAATGTCCTCGGCATAAACTGGGAAGCTATCATTCGAATATGGACTGTTCCATATTTCCTGGCATGATAGCAAACAGTTATAATCAAGAAAGCCATGATGTCAATAACCCATTACAGAAAATGGATTGTACTTGTGTACATAAAATGTTAGCTCCTCTCCTCTCAGTATAAACTATATAGTTCCTGATATATACTCGACTTGACTGTCATAACAAAACGAAACTAAAAACTAAAAGCAACTTTGATTTGCTACTTTCTCATTACTCAGTTATTCCCTATGAAAATTACTCTATCTTAAAATCCAAATCAACTATCAAACGTAAGCTTCTAAACTTTCCGCCATTCTCTTTTCCTCCCTGACCTAAAGAATGTATAGAAAAGAGTAAAATAACTGCATTGTAACATCGAATCCCTCTGTGAGTGTACCCGTTAACTAATTAAACTCAATATGATGAGAGCAACTTCAACCCAAACCCATCCCAGTGCATATGCATTTCAAGATTCCATCACCCAAAATGCAGGATTATTTTGGACACGACTCAAAATGTGAAAGCAAACCATTAAAAGTGGAAGCATGATCTAAATCATCACAAGTTGAGGTACAATCTAAATTTTGATTTCATTTACAAGCTGAAACAATCACAATCTGAATCCACAATCTTCAATGAAATGAAACTCACAGGCAAGAGAACAAGGCGAGCACCCTTTCCAGCAGCCTCCTCGATGGCTTTGCGAGCATGCGCGATGTTCCTCTCCTTATCGGCAGTGACAGACAACTGGCAGAGCCCAATATTGAACTGCAATCGATCAATCACAGTCACAGTCAGTACTCGCAACCCTAAGCCACGTAGAAGATGAAATCAGATGCGAATAGACTTGCCTTTGTGAGAGGGGGAGAGGGCAAGGGAAGCGCCGGAGGAGCCCTGGCCTGCTCGGGTTTGAAGGAAGCGGCCATGATCGGCGATGAGCTGCTGTAGATTCTTCGGATCTTCTGGTTCAGTTTGGTAGTGAAATTAGGGCACAGAAGAGGTAGTGTTCTTGGGAGAGAGAGATTAACGAAGGTTTTGGAGCTGAAAATTACTTTCATTTCATCACACTCAGACTTTACTTCCTCCTCTCGATTTACCGGTGACAGAGACGCCCAAATTGTTTCTAAATTCTACAGGCCAAGATAAGCTTGTGGATACGACGTCGTTTCAGCAGATCTGGGCATGTTCTGAACCTAATTTAATTATTTGGGTTTGCTCTACTAAAGTGCCCAAACACAATTAATCGGAACCGACGAATTGAACTCAAAACCAAGTCGATAGGGGTTTGGTTTTCAAACTCTGGAATCGAAATTGGTCGAAAATTGACTAAAGGCCCATAGGCAGAAGTCTGGTCCGATATATACAACCTTGCGGACTTCGTCTCATATGTAGTCAAGGTTACTCGTGAGGAGAAGTGTTAAAGTAGACATCCATGCGTACACGAGCGTGAAAGGAAAATGAGTCTCACGCGTACACGAGCGTGAGGACAAGTTAAGTTAATCTCACATGTAAGAGAAGTGAAATAAAATGGTTGTATACAGAGGAAAAATGTCAAACTCAACTAACGGGTATGAACTTTTAATTCTGAAGCTTAGTCTGACATGTATAACCAATTTTACAAACTAGACTTTCAGTTAACTGTAAAATTAGATCGATTTTTCCGGTTTATTTAAAGGTGGATATTAATACGATTTGAGTCTCAAAATATTAAAATCGGGGCCCAAGAGGTAGAGTCCAAGAAGTACATATTTATCCTCTAATTCATCCATCTTTCACAATCTAATCGCACGACAGATCCGCCGTAGCACCGCCAGAATCAACTCGATCGCCAGGTTTGCCACAGCCTCCGTTAGCATATCGGTTGTAGCTCGCCACGATCTCCAGATTCGGCGTAGTCTTGATCATCCCCAAATCAGCACCGGCGGTGGCGTTTCCGACCATCGCCATGATGGAGGCGATGTAATACTTGAGGAATTTTAGATTATGCGGGTAGGTCCAGAATCGGAGGAGTTTGAATCCCACGCCATGAAGATTGCTCTGGGCTCTATTTCCAACGAGATTGAAGGTGGGTTTGAGTCAGAGCTTTGATGGGTTTTCTTGTAGAGATCTCGTGGTTGATTTGGTGGTGGAGGAGAAGAGAAGGAAGGAGATAATCATCTTGGTAACCGAATCGGTGCGCGAGATAAGAGAAAGAGGTGGGCGGATGGCGGCTCTGGGTTGATCAACAAATACAATTAATCCACAATTATTTGATTAAATCATTAATGGTTGGTCCGATTAATCGCATTTTTCTCTCATTAAAATCAAGAACCAAACCTACTCGCATCGGTTTGAAAAAATCAGAACCGAAACCAGCCCGATTCTACCTAGTTTTCTGCTTCCTGGCTAAATTTAATCACCCATGTGCTCTAACCAACATAAATTTGGGACAAAATAAACATATAATTATAATGTATGCGTAATTAATTATCCTCATTTAAAAATAATTTTAATAGTTTTTTATCTCATGATGCGTAACAAGGATTACCCTGGCGTAGATAGTGCAGGTTGTCTCGCACGATTGTAACCACAACAACAATATATAGAATGAATAAAATGTAATATTAACAATATTTAGGATGGTTCATAGGAAAAACTTGTTAGAATGAGAATTATTGTGTGGGAAGTGTATATTTCCCAACCGTCTCGATCCATTAACGGTTAAAAACTACCTACACCTCCCGCCATTTCGAAACTATATGCACAGAGGAAAAAAAAACTCTGCCCAATCCAATCCCTCACAATTGTATTTGAGACCAAATCGCTCTCAGGCACCGTTGACCAACGGTGCTTGAGACCCAAGTAACAGCCATGGCAGGCTTGGACCCTTACGAAGTCGACGACGACCTCATGATCACTCTCCTCGACGACGCTCCCAACCCCAGTCTCTCTGATTTGGGACACCCTCAGTCCCAATCCGATCAACTCATGTGGGATCATTCTCAGAGTAACAACGACCAATCTCACAACCCAAATCATTGTAATTACGGAAATGCACTCCCACTCTCTGTTTGGCCCGTGCCGCCGCTTCCCTACACTTGCACTTGTTGCCAAGTTCTCCGACAAATCATCCACACCAACGGTATGTTTTCTCTCTAATTGATTTGGAAAAAGAATCAGATCGAATTTTGATGAACATGTTTTTTTTTCAATTTTGGCAGGGAATCATACCATGAAATTGGAAGTCCATGGACGGCTCGGGATGATCTGTCATGCTGTTCTTGTTGATCAATTTGTTACGAATGAAAATTTCAATCCGACCCTTCACCCTCAAACGTTCGAGTAAGTGTCAATCCAAAGAGACCCTTTTGATCTGTCATGATGTTCTTGTTAATCAATTTGTTACGAGTGAAAATTTCAATCAATCCGAAGAGACCCCTTTGACGTGTCAGATGAGCAATTTGATTCTATGTTTTGACCCTTAATTGTTATTATGTTTAAGCAGTTTTTGCAGTAAGAGTACGAACGAGGTGAAGCAGTTTCTAATGGAGTACTGCACGGAGCGAGCGCTGGCAGGGTACATGATGCTGCAGGATCCACTCTCTGTGTTCTACGAGGCAATATGCGTCGGGATGGATTGGGATATGTTTAACGACGATTTCTGCCTACCAGCATCCCCATCCGATTCGGGTAATGCTGATTACACACATCCTTCATCGTTGCATGTATCGGAATAAGTATAATTAGTGTCTTCATTGTAGGGGAGGCGTGTAATGTGGGCGAGACAGAGAACCAAACAACAGACAAGAGTGTTCCTAAGACATCCTTAGCAGTACAGGTTCTGTTCTGTTCTGTTCATTCAAAAAAGGTGTAATGTAGTAATTTACAATGAAATGTTTGGTTTTTTTCTTCTTTTGTTTGTGTGGTGCAGCGGGAGAGAACGGGGAAGTTGACGCTGAAGGACTTTGTGGAGTACTTTCATCTCCCCATCGAAGAGGCTGCAAAGATGCTGAATTTGTGCCCGACAGTGGTGAAGAAGATATGCAGAAGAGGAGGATTGAGCAGGTGGCCTCATAGGAAGATAAAGAGCATAGCGAGGCAAATGTCGGGTTTGCGAGAGAATTTAGATTCCTGCAGTACCAGAGAAAGAGCGAACGCTGAAGCGGAAATAGAGAAGCTTCAACAAGAGATAACAAACATTTGTCATGGTGTGCAAGGATGATTTTATCCTTTCAACTTCTTCCATGTTGTTTGTTCAGTACACGACGATTTCGCTTCATTGTTAGTGACACAGAAATGTATATTAGAACTGAATGAGTATATCAACTACTTTGTTTTCTAATCTCCATGTATAGTATTTTTCTCTTTTCTCATTGCTTCCATGATGACACCAAGCCAAGCCTGATTCATGGAGATTGTGCTCATAGAGGACTGCAATTTGGGAAAGTTGATGGTAATTGCAGAATAGGGAATTTCTTAAAGCATATGGTGATTGTGTTTATATTTATTTTTTTTATTTCAAGCCAACCATTTGCATTTGATAATTTGGCCAAGTTTAAACATGATTATAAAGTTGTAATTGAATGAAACTATCTGGTTGATGATGTTCCAGTGGATAATGTTAATGTTGTGATAGTTTTTGAATGTTATAGGCCATTGTCTGTTGCAATGGTTAAAAAGATAAATTAGGAGCCTCTCATTTTATCTGGACACATTTCTTATCATCCATTCTTATTCCAGGCAAATTTTTGTCGGTCTTTGGAGTTTAAACCCTAAAATATGTGACATTTACATTTGAGGGTAAATATTGAAATAGTGATTTTCTTTTCTAGTTGGGAAATATGGTGTTATGTAAGGTCAAGTTTTTTATTTTTCTTGCAAATCTTGCATCCCTTGCTATTGCTAAAGACCATGTCCTTGTTTGTTCATGTTGGGTAAATTGAAAGTCTGCCTCCAAGCAAGGTGTATGAGAGTGTTTCAATTTGGAGAAAGGACCTTATAATTTTATGTATTTAGCTTTACGCTATTAAATTTATTGGTCTTGTCTAATTAGGCGAGTCCGTTTAAGTCTATTTTAATGGGATAATTACAGTTCAGTACATCAGCCGAAACCTCATTTCAAGATCAGTCTTGAAATTTTGATCAGCTAGTCGTGCAAGATGTCACACACAATGTTATGTATGATGTTATAACACAGTGTATGACTTCTTGTGTAGATAACGCCGGACAGTAAATATAAAGCTAAACAAACAATGACACAACAGCTTGTTTACCCAGTTTGGTGCAACGTCACCTACGTCTGGGGACTCTCAGCCTAGTGGAAAGGTTTCACTTATCAGTAATTCGTCAGAACATACAAGTACATGTGATCATCCCTAGATCTATACTTTATGCTACGTTTTACAGTGCAACCTATCTCAGGGTCTCCCCCTGAATCTAAGACTTCGTCTTGATTCCACTCTTCGAGCAATCGTCTTGCTCTGTCGGTTCAAGTCGTCGTTGAACGTTGTGGTTGCGTGCAGTCTTCACTCACGCGATCAGCAAACCCTCAATCACCCAACTCTCAATAGTTATGTGATACACAATATCCTTAGCACATCTGCAACTCTCAGCCCGCAAACCTTCACGTCTAAGAGCTTTGCAAATTATTGCTAGGAAACAATAAAAGAACCACACCATTGCTAAGGGGGTAGCCTAAGCTTTTATAGCAATCGAGGATGAGTACTAACCCTAATGGGTTTCCTCTTAATCACCGTCTTTCTTCTTTCCAGAATCAGAGTCGTTCTGGAATTTCCTAATCATCTTCGTACTTTCTGCAGAAACTGCACTTTCCTGATTTCTGTCGATCAGGATGTTTGCCGAGACGCCGTCTGCAATGTCACACAAGATGTCGCATAGGATGCTTCGACATTCTTTGTGACATGTTCTCTAGTTCCTTTAAAAATAAGTCAGTCTCTAAAACCGTCGTAACTACAAGTTCCCCAAGTTTGAAAAAAAATTTCTAGGCCCCCCAAGTTTAAAACGTTAACAGTTAAGTCTGAATTCTGTTAAATCTAACATCAATACTATTAATAATTTTTTTAACACCCAAAATGCCTTCATGTATAATTTACAAGGTATAACTATTTTATAAATGTGAATTTACCATTTTACCCTCCATGAAATATTATGTTTATCTTATGAGTGAAGGGTACATGTGTCTTTCCAAATGAATAAAATTTTAAATTAAAAAACATCATCTAAAATCCCTAAAATAACCTCTCATCTTCTCCACAAAAACATTCTATGATCCACAAATCCATCTTACTATCTACTCATAATCACAAATATCCAAATTTTCTCACAAATTTTCATTTGAATTTAATACATAATCACACTCGTAACAATATAATTAATTTATAATCAATTTTGTATTCTAATGAATGATAAAAATAGCAAAAAAAACTTTAAAAATCAATACTTATTTTTATTACATTTCAGGAGCAAGAGAGAGGGGGACATAAACAGAGTGTATTAGAAAAAGGCGGAGGAAGAGATGGTGACGCGTGGGCGGCACTACGGGAGAGACGACGGCGAGAGAGGCTGAGCAATTATCAGAAGGGCGTCCACGGCGAGCAGGTGGCGACTGGAGAGCTCGCGGCTCCAACCTCGCCGGAGCAGATCTGGGGCGAGAAAGCTCCAACCTCGCTGGAGAAGATGCAGACACAGCCGTTGTTGCGGGTCCGATGTGACATTGCAATTACACTTCTGTCCCACAATTGAGCACCGAATTATCCTCGTTTCGGCTTTCAAGAGCCATTATTTTGTACTTTTTGATCTTTGGTGTAATTTTGACATTTTGTAGGTGGACGGCACAATTGGAGCATAATTGGAGCTGAAAATCGGTTAAGAAAATTCTGCACAATAGCTGAAACTTTCCGGTGGTGTAGATTTCTCATCCGACGTCCGATTGGGGCCCATAATATGTCGATTTGAATGGATTGTGAAGATCTAACACATGGAGAATATTTTAAAGGAGTCACAATCGTTCCTTAATGATTTTTTTGGCCAAATTTTGCTCGGAATGTCGTAGCGATGCAAGATTTGAGTCACGATCGTCAACATTAGAGGCACGATCGTGAATCCATAGGCAAGATCGTGCCTTAGCGCCAGAACTGCGTTTTAAAGTGCGAAAATCCTTATTTTTCAAGGACAAACTCTCACTTTTCAGTCACACACTTAGTTTTGAAAGGGTTTTCGACCTACCAAGGGTTCCTAGAGGAAAAGGGCTCCAAGAACCTCCCTTGGAGGCCATTTTTGGTGCTCCAAGGGAGTGTTTACACCACCACCACCATGGGAAGAAGAAGAGGAGGCAAGAAGATGCTTGAAAAAGCTAGATTGGAAGGTTTTGAGCTTCCCAACACCCTTGTTTTTGGGTTTGGGTTTGTAATTCTCTTTCCATTTTTTGAATCTAGTTTATTCTTGTATATGAATGTTTGAGCACCATGATTTGGAGCTTAAAACCCGAGGTCATGGGAGCTAGACCTTGTATGAATTGATTTATTGTTATTTGAGGTATTAGTTTTAGGATGATGATGGTTATGTGTGGGTTTACCTTGCTTTAATCTATGTATGCTTTGTGGGCCGCGTAGAATGTATGCTTAGGGCTTACCCGAGCTCGAGAGGGAGACGGTGTTCCATATACCTAGGTATCATTAAGTGTGAGGGGCTCGAAACCGGGTTTTGACACCCCGACGTAACACTTAGCCTAACTTAGTATGCGTGTTTAGGGGCTAAGCCGATCCCGAGAGGGACGGATAGGACCGGACCTAGGAACTACCGAGGGTTGGAGGCTTGAGGCCGGGTCTTGACACCTCGAATCAACCCTTAGCTTAAGATTGTCGAGCGAATGCGGTTCCGAGTTGGTTCGATACCCGAGAGGGCAAGAGTTGACTTGGAATTAGGCCAATCTCAATGCCGAGAGGAGAGGTTGGTAATTATGACATAGGTTCATTTCCTAATCACTGTTGTGTTGAATGATTGTGTTATGTGTTTGCCTCAATTTAATACTTGCATCGTGATTAGCACCGCGTAGAATGCATGTGTAGGCAATTAAGTCGAGCTCGAGAGAGACGGATAGTCGCGGACCTAGGTATCACAAAGTGCTAGGGGTTTGAAGTCGTGTCTAGACACCCCAGATTAGCACTTATCCTAATATTGTCGGACCAATGCGGTCTCGGGATTGATACGAACTCGAGAGAGCAAGTGTCATTCCGAGATTAGGCCGTTTTCAATGCCGAGAGGCAAGAACGGTATCCAAGACATAGGTTAAACATAGACATCAATCAATTGAACTAGTATTTCGATATCGTGAGTCAAGACCATGCATGTTTAGCACCTTCGGTGCTCGAATCCTTGACTTATAACCAACCATTTATCATCCGTCTCCCCCATTTAATTTCTTGCCTTAGTTTTAGTGTAGTTGTGTACTTAGTGTAGATTAATTTCTCTTCTTGTGCAATTTACTTTATCGAATCGTGTCGGGAAAGAGAGCACGAAATGTCCAATTAAGAGACCCCATTTTGGTCCCTGTGGATTCGACCCGGACTTAGGCCGGAATATAAATGTACTTGTTCGACCGCGTGTTGTTGCAAGTGTGGGGAAAGGCGTGAGGCGAAGAGCACCCGCTCTAGATGGGTGGGCCGCACGAGCAACTTTTACCCCCAACAGCCGTAGGCCAACAGGTGGCGGTGGGATGACCGTCAGCGTTGCCGGTTGAGGCCTTGAAGAACGAGATCTAGATGGGGACGAGCTTCACGTCGGAGAAGAGCTTTTCCACCGGGAGCATCCACTACCGGAGCCTTCGAGTTTTGCTTCGCCTTTGCCGCTGTGACCCTTCCCGTCGTCGCCTCTCGCTCATCTTCCTCTTCACATCTGCACTGGCCAAGCTCGCCGTCAACGATTCGTGGGTGAGCAACCAGAGCCGCCGGAGAAGAGATAAACCGTTGTCGGTGAAGATGAGGCGCCGGTGAAGACGAGGATCCGCATCTGGAGGTTGTGGGACGAAGACTTCATATTTGAAGAGAATTAGGTTAAAGAGAGGGTTATAGGTAGTGTTAAAAGAAGGGTACTATTGGATTTTCATAAGTTATTTAAATTTTTTTATTTGTTTACCTGTAAAGACTATCATGCCCTCAATACATTAGTTAAATTTGTTATTTAATGAGGGACAAAAGGGTAATTTTATAATGTTCCAAAAATCATAAGAGATTGAAAATTATTTACCGAGGGGCATTTTAGACTTTTTACAACCCACGTCTGTTACATCTAACAGAGTTGAACTTAAGTGTAAAATAAAATAATGAAATTTGGGGGACCGAGAATTTATTTTTGAATCTTGGGGGACTGGTCTTGAAATGAGGTTTCGACGGGTGTACTAATATGTAATTACCCCATTTTATTTGTAATTATTCTTCCATCTTTAAGTGTGTGGAGATGTAGTT
Organism: Geranium rotundifolium; assembly: GCA_963920655.1. Taxonomy (NCBI): domain Eukaryota; kingdom Viridiplantae; phylum Streptophyta; class Magnoliopsida; order Geraniales; family Geraniaceae; genus Geranium; species Geranium rotundifolium. The sequence goes on from OY987322.1 coordinate 23,112,483, forward strand.
CAGAAGGTAGATTATATGTGAGGTATGGGGATTGATACACTTTTGTTTTTACTTTTCTTCTTCAACTTTCACAATAAGTAAAAAAAAATCGAAAAATGACAACGAAAGACATGCTCATAGCGAATCTCCCCGTCAAATCGAGTATATTGGATTCTAGTCAAATTCGATTTTTTTTTGCAAAAAATATATTGTATCGAGTATGATATTATTTTCTTACAACTATTCAGATATTTAACGAACTTTGTACTTGTTTAAAAGTTTTTGTATTAAGATGTTGTGTGGAGGAAGATTAATAAACTAATGTTTCAAAATAATTTTTAAAAGGGATAATTCGAGATGACATACCCTGGATATTTCCAATTATCATATGACATACCCTAGAATTTTTTGTATCAGAGTGAGTACCCAAGAATTTCATTTGTCTCACTTTACTAATTCCGTCCAATTCTGTTAGTTTTTAACATTTTTTTACACGTGAAATGACTAAAATTCCCTTACCTATTCATCTAATTTTCTAACTAATGTCACTCTCTCTCTCTCTCCTCTCTTTTGTCTATGATGGGCGTGGCCGGAGGCGGAAGGGATGGCGGAGGAGGGCTGGTCGGAGGGGAGGGGAAGGAGGCGGAGGATGGTGGGCGGAGTCGGAGGGTCGGGGTCGAAGGAGCTCACCAGCTCCAGTCGCCGGAGCTCGAACCAATGGGCACGAGAAGGAGGGGAGGGTGAGGGTCGGGGTCGGGGTCGAAGGAGGCGGAGGGTCGGGGTCAGGGTCGAAGGCATAGGCTGGGCTAAAGGAGGGGAGAGAGGCGGAGGGTCGGAGGAGGGATGAGGGGCGATCGGAGAAGGGGGGGGGGAGCTTGGCTCGGAAGAGGGGCAGTCAGAGGAGGGGAGGGTCGGAGCCGATCTGCTCGAGCAAGAGCCTCCGCCCAGAGCCGAGCTCGAGCAGATTTGCTCCGACCCTCCTCCGAGCTGAGCTCCCTGTTGTGGGGTCAAAAGGTCTCGTTTCGAGACCGTTTAACCTCACAATTCGGTGCTTTTGTGTCCGATAGTGGCCGAGTCAGGCCCGGGAGTTCGTATTTTATGCTTTTTGGTGTTTTGAGGTACATACGCAGGAACGGGAGGAAAAATGGCCAAAAACGAGGCACCGAGCAAAAAGTCAAAGGGCATTGACCAAACGGCAGGGCAGAGGCCATTAGCCACGATCGTGACTAATGGAGGCACGATCGTGGCTCATTAGGCACGATCGTCCCTCAGCCGGTCACGATCGTGCCCCTCCTTTAAAATATATTGGTGAATTATATTCAACTTACCGTGGGCTCCCCCGATCTCAGTCACGGGGGAGTCACGATCGTGGCCCAAGGAGGCACGATCGCCCCTCGAAAACCCACGATCGTGGCTTTATGGGGTAGAGGATCGAGGCGATTCAAAATATCTTACCTACCCCGAGCCACGATCGTGCCTGACGAAGCCACGATCGCCACCATGACCAAGCCACGATCGTGCCGCTTCCTTCCCACGATCGTGACCCATACATAGTCACGATCGTGCCTTTCTGCCCACGATCGTGCCTTCCCTCAGAATCAGAAAAGTATAAATGGGGTAGAGACACTTTGTGAAGAGGAGGAAGAAATATAGAGAGAGAAAACGAACCAAGGAGCTTTTGAGCCATTTCTTCAAGCGTTCTTGAGTGTTCTTTGTGGTTTCTTGAGCGTTCTTCATCTTCCTCGACACCAAAGGCATCGATAATTCCACCGGTCTTCATCGCGCATTGAAGACACACCTTGCTCGGGATTCCAAGAGCATTTCCTATCCTTTTATTTTATGTTCTTCATGTTCTTCATTTGTATTAGTGTAACCACCATGTTGATGCTAAGCTTGAGCACCATGGTTATGGGCTAAACCCCTTAGCCATGGGTGCTAGACAATATATAATGTGAATGTAACGTTTGATGAGATTAGCGATTTATTGATGAACAAATGTGTTGTGTGGATTGTTGTTTGAATGCATGTGTTGTTTAAGTGACCTTTTACAATATGTGATTGAGGTGTTCGATCCGATACCGAAAGGGAAGGATTAGAACCCGGACTTAGCAACCACCGAGGGTTGAAGGCTCAAGACCGTGTCTTGGCACCTTCTCTTAACCCTTAGCCATTTATTGTCGATTGTATGCGATCTCGAGTTTTCTCAATACCGAAAGGGCACGGGAACACTCGAGATTAGGCCAACCTCATTACCGAAAGGCGAGGTCGGCATTTAAGACATAGGCTCGACCAACCGTTTAATCGATAGCTTGCTTATCTCTCGAACTTATTCACTTGATGATTGTTTAGCACCCTAGGCGTTTGAATCCATACGTTATCCATACCGCGCGCTAGTATCATTGTCATAATTGCAAACTCGTTTATTAACTCGTCGTAAACCCTATATTAATCCCTGTGGACCGACTCGGTATCTTACCGAATCATTTAAATATTATTACTTGCGACCCGTGTGCACTTGCACGTGGAAACCATTATGCGACGTTATCACGTCACATTTTGGCCCAACACTCCCTTCTCTCCTCCGACCGCCCTTCCTCCCTCTTCCGACCGAGCTCCGACCCTCCGCCTCCCTCACCACCTCCAGCCCAGCCCCTCCCCTCCGTCGCCAGAGCTCCTTCGACCCCGACCCTTCGACTCTGCCCCGACCAGCCCAGCCCGACCCCCACCTCCCTCCCCTCCTCCAGCCTAGCCCGACCAACCCTCCTCCACCTCCTTCCCCTCCCCTCCGACCAACCCTCATCCTCCGCCCCTCCGGCCACGCCCATCAGAGAGAAAAGAGAGGAGAGAGAGGGAGTGGCATTAGTTAGAAAATTAGATGAATATGTGAGGGCATTTTCGTCTTTTTAGTCTAATTATAATAATTCAAAATACCCTTAAGGGTATTTTAGTCATTTCACATGTCAAAAAATGTTAAAAACTAATGGAGTTGGACGGAATGAGTAAAGTGAGACAAATGAAATTCTTGGGTACTCACCCTGATACGAAAAATTCTAAGGTATGTCATGTGATAATTGGACATATCCAGGGTATGTCATCTGGAATTATCCATTTTTAAAATTGTTTGAAAAGAACAAGTATGGCCTATGTAGAAGTCTTGAACTTGTGACCTTCGTTTTATTAGAAAGATCCAGTAACGAACAGAGCTAATAGCCCAATTTGTGTATTATATTTTCGTTATGTCAACCTCGTCATGTCAACATCAATCTATTTCAAGATAGATTTTGGCTCATAAAAATATATTTATAGTGTAGTATAATAGATTTATCGTTAGAAAAGATGTTATTCAAGGGTGTAGCTTCCAATACAATAATATGCATTATTCGATTTTACGTTGTTAGATTTATCGATATTGTTTAATTAAGCGGATTGATGCAAGTGTTTTGTGTCGTTCTTTTTCAATATTTTCCCATCTTAAAAGGTGTGGGGATGTTGTTCAGATGGTAGAGCGTTCGCTTAGCATACGAGAGTGAGGATCGATATTGTACATCTTCATGTGTTATTCACTTTTCTTCTTTAACTTTCACCATAGATAAATATATTTTATCTTGGGGTAATGACAGTTGACTACACTCAACTATGTCACGTTTCAAATTTAATACACCAACTTCCAAATTTTCATTTGGGATACCCAAAGATTCAATAAGCGACACTTAACCCAACGTTTGTTAAATCTAACTGATTTGGTATGTCAAAAAGTCTAAAATGCCCTCAATAGTTTTGGCATGTTAAACTGGCTTGATTGGTTCAATTGATATGATTATGAAATGACTATTTTGCCCCTAATGGAATACCCAATTTAACTAATGCATTGAGGACAAAATTGACTTTTCAATTACACATATAATAATTATAATTCTCTAATAATTATATATATTATCATTAATTAATTGATTATTAATCATTAATTATATTATTATTAATCTGATTAATTAAACCTAAATCTAACCCTAATCACACCCCTGCCGCCACTCCAATCTCCGCTGCCGCGCTCAGCCGCGATTCCGGCCGGCGACCCCAACCGGCGACTCCGCGACCTCCCCGCGACCCAGACCAGTGCTCCTCGCGGCCTCCTCATTCGCGAACCTTTGTCGAGAGGAGGATCTGGTGGCTCGGGCGATCTGGAAGTCGATCTCCGGCGAGATGGAGTCGCCCTCGGGAAGCCCTCACTTCGCTTTGGAGCTCGACTCCGGTGGTCGAAGACGGAGTCGATGTGTTGCGAAGATCTGGCCATTGCGAACCCTCTCCGCCGGGACTTGATACAGATTCGCCGAGAACGGGCCCGAGCCCATCAGGTCACGAACCAGCCCTCTGACTCCGCCACCGTGAGAGCCACTTGGCCTCCTCCACGAGAAAGAACGAGTTCAAGCTCTCGAACACGGCGACTCGATTGGTGTTGCTGCAGGAGTAAAGGTCGATAGGGGCGTCGACGCTAATGGAGGCGGCAGAAATAGAGGCGGTGGTCGGAGACGACGGAGACGGGAGTAGGGGTGGGGGTTAAGTGTGATTAGGGTTAGATTTAAGATTAATTAACATGATTAATGATTAATAATCAATTAATTAATGATTTTATATATATATATATATATATATATATATATATATATATATAATTATTAAAGAATTACAATTATTATATGTGCAATCGAAAAGTCAAATTTGCCCTAAATGCATTGGTTAAATTGGGTATTCAATTAGGGGTAAAATAGTCATTTCATAATCATATCAATTGAACCAATCATACCAGTTTAACATGCCAAAACTATTGAGGGCATTTTAGACTTTTTGACATACCAAATCAACTAGATTTAACAGACGTTGTGCTAAGTGTCGCTTATTTAATCTTTGGGTATCCCAAATGAAAATTTGAAAGTTAGGATATTAAATTTGAAACGTGACATAATTGAGTGTAGTCAACAGTTATTATCCCTTTTATCTTTTCAGAATATGACAATAAGAGATTGGTTCAAAGGGATTCTCCCTGTTAGTACATGTATGTTAGATTCTTGTCGAATTTAATTATTTTTTGCAAAACAGTATTTTATCGAGCATGACATTATTATTTCTACAACAAAAATTTGATATCTAACACAAACTTGTTTGAAAGTTATTGTAAAATGATGTGGGGGAATACTAATAAACTAGTGCCTCAAAATGTTGTCTAATATTTTCGAAAAAAACAATTATGAATCTTCGCATTACTAGTATTACACTCTAACCAACTGAGTTAATAAGGCAATTAATGTATTATATTTTCAAGCGTCATAATGTCAACTTCAATCCATTTCAAAATAGATCTTGGCTCATAAAATTGATTCATAGTTTTCTGTCATAAAAATGTATTTATAGTTTAATGTCCGACAGATTTATCGTTCGAAAAAATGTTATTTAAAAATGTGGCTTCCAATATAATGGTATACATCATTCGGTCTTTTGTTAAATTTATTGGTCTTGTCTTAATTAACCGAGTCAATTCAAGTGTTTTGGATTGTTGATTTGCAATTATTTCTCCATCTCAAAATGTGTGGGGATGTAGCTCATATGGTAGAGTGCTTGCTTAGCATGCGAGAGGTATATGGATTAATACCCTGCATCTCCATGTGTTTTTATTTTTCTTCTTCAACTTTCAAACGGGTTATGACGATGAAAGACGGGCTCAAAGGGACCCTCCCCATCAAGGGTCAGTTCAAGTGTTTTATGATTGTTGATTTTCAATTATTTTTTCACATCACAATGCGTGGGGAGACTGTTCGATAACGTGCATCTTCTGCATTTTTACTTTTTTTTTTTAACTTTCGCAACGGGTTCAATGCCACGTGTTTGAAAATTTGAATGGTATTTTAATATTTTACGCTTAAAACTAATGATGCTAACTTCAAATAGAGAACAAACATTATTTAGTGAGAAAGAAATATTTAACGAAACTCTCCGAACAAAAAATATGCAGTAGGTGAGAAACATGTAAAGTGAACCGTAATTACTTGGTCATTTCATCTCCATAATCACCATGAGTTGTAATTATTTTGGAAGAAATTTAAAGATAAGTATAGTTAGAAGCTAAAGTTTCCTTTTAATGAATTGCAACTGATGCTTAGATCTTGTCGCATCAACTGTCTACGTGGCGAGAATCATTCAGAACCTTCTCTTCCCCATTATTTTAAAAACCTCATTTATATGTTCTTTGAAACAAAACAACAAACTCTAAAAACCGGACTCTTCCCACTCCTATCAAATCCAGCTAAATCCACCCCTTTCAAATCCGCCCCCTCTCTCTCTCACTTCCCAATCTTTCCCTCCTTTTACCTTCTCTCTCTCGCCGGAGATGGACTCAGTTCCGGCGTACAACCCTCGCACGGTGGAGGAGGTTTTCAGGGATTTCAAGGGCCGAAGAGCCGGCATGATTAAAGCCCTCACCACTGGTGTGCACACCATTTTCTACTCATTTAATTTCTAGCTCCACCTTCACTCACATAGTTACTGTTTTTTTGTTGAATTTGATAATTCTGGTTTTGGTTTTGGACCTTGTGTTGCAGATGTGGACGAGTTCTACCAGCAGTGCGATCCTGGTGAGTGCCGCAGTTTTTTTTCTTCTCCTTTTCATTTTCTGGTTATTATTTTAATTGGGTTTTTAAAATTTTATTTTTTTAATTATTTTTTTTGCTATTTTTGGTTGGTGGGAGAATGTGGGTACGGACGGAAAAGAAAAGAAATGGAGTTTTAGATTTGAGAATTATGTTATTTTTAGGTCTCCAGTGAGCAAAAGCTAAAATGAATAAATACTTCAAAACCGTTGATTGACTTACTTAATTTACTGTTAATTGGTTGTCAACAGTATGTTTTGATTAGAGAGGAACCCAGATGAGCATTTTGTTAAATATTGCTTTTTTGTTTGTTTCAGTTAATGGGCATAAATTGGCTTTTGTGTTTTAGTTTGATTGCTTTTGACTTTAGTGTTGGGTTTCTGCATTTCTTCTTGTTGATGAGTGATGAAATTGGTTCCAAAATATAATTTTATATTGTTTGTTTGTAGTGTTGATATTTTGCAAGTTATTGATGATTGTAAGTGAACACCTTTTCTGGTATCATTGTTTTTCTACATGGGGTTTCTTGCTTTATACATGTTTCTTTTCTTAACTTCTTGTGCTTTTAATGACATTTTTAGTATTCAAATTAGGATGAAATTGAAGTAATTGTCAATATCAGCATCCACGGGGTGCTTAGATGTTAGTTGGCTTACACTATAAGAAAATGATTAGCTTACTCCTCAAAGATAGTTAGGTAATGATTGAATACCTATGCTGTGTTCAGTGAATAATTTGAAACAGTTTTTTATTTTCCCTATATGTGAATTGCAAGACTGGTAAGTTGTTGTTTTCTTACCAGAGTTTAATCATTATCTATACTATGACTCTCAAGGTATTCAACTTTGAACCCGTATATCTAATTGAAAAACATTCCCTCTTCTGCTCTTCTATAATTATTAACTTGATGCTTACCAAACCAGTTTTAGAGTAAGCTTATGTAGTATGGTGCCCATGTGAGATAGGAAAATAGGGATCTTATGAATGTACGGTTAGTTCTTAGGAAATTTCCACACTTTACCTTGTATTAATAATGAGTATATGTATACATCTATTTTACCAATTATAGCTCAATAATTTGTATCTTACTGATCATGTAACATTTGCTTAATATATCTAAAGAATGATTGATCCCCTACCACAGGTCCACAGTTGAGGTTGACTTTATCACACTCCCTTTGTTCTCCGTGAATGTGAATTAGCAAGTTTCCTGAGTGTTAGTCCAAATTGAAGTTGAGAATAATAAACTGAATAGATTTGAATGGATGCATAATGTTGCTTGCTTAGAACTTCAGTCGAGGTAGTTGGATCATTGGAATGTTAATTGTACATAGTACATATGGTGAGGAGTAGGTAAAAAACAAAAGCACCTAGTTTCAACAGGCTTGATTGAAGAGTTATGCGGCACCTGGAAGAGAGAGTACCAACAAAAAAGGATAAGTAGGTTGATAGAGCTGTTCAGTAGAATCATTAAAACTTGTCTACATAAGGTTAGCTCTATGGTTATGAAATTTATTAGTTTCAAATTTAGTTAAATTTGAAATATAATTCATTAAATCAGTTAAAGAGTTATGTGGCAGCTGGAAGAGAGATTAACAATAAAAATTGGGTAGTTAGGCTGTGAGAGTTGTTCAGTAGAATCATTAAAACTTGTCTGCCTAAGGTTACCTCTATGTATAAGAAACTTCATGTGTGGAATTCAGTTAATTTAGAAATACATTTGAGAAATCTAATCTTTGGAAGGTCTACCAGGATATAAAAGTCAAGTTGTTACAGATGAAGGATTGTGGATAAAATCCTAGAAAAGTGGTTACATTAGCCTTTCTAGACATACCTGAACTATCACTATTCTTTTTACTCAACATTTACATGATCGGTAAATCAGCTATCGAAGTCTGTCTCTTCTTGTGTTGCAAGTTGATTAGATTTTATTGAGCAGAGATCTATTGGACTTATGCAAGATGTAATTTCATACAGTGTAGTTATTGCAAAGTATTTTGAAGAATGTGGTGAAAACCTCAAAACGTAAATATCTGAAAGAATGTGGTGAAAATTTCAAAATCCAAGTACAGACGGGCATGATACAGGAATGTGGTAACTGTGAAAAGGATTTTAAGCGAGGAATGTCTGGATGGGTTATGGACGACAGTTTATTTTCCTTGCTAGCATAATACTGGCTTTCAGTTTGTTCTTCCAAGACGTTTATCTAGAATATATCATCTAGTTCAAATTTACAGGTTTCTTGGTTTTATAAATTCTACTCAGGGCTAGCCTGCTTGGAAAGTAGATGACTTCAATTGCTGGAATAAGAATATGAAGTTAACATCTAGGTGTTTTTTTTATCGTCCCTTCTTTTATGCTTTCTGTTTATGCGTGACTCTTTTTCTTCTTATTTATTTATACTTTGATGTCAATTTCATATGTTATTCCTCTAAAAACTAAATAAATATGTGGATATATTATACATGTTCTTCAAATCTTTATTATACCCTGAAAAAATCTAATACATTTAGTTTGGAAATATATTCTTTAATCACTTGATAATAACGCTGAAGCTGTATGTCATTTTTTTGAGGGTGTATATTGTATTATCTCTCTGTTCACAGAAAAGGAAAACCTTTGTCTCTATGGATTTCCTGGTGAGCACTGGGAAGTCAACTTACCTGCTGAAGAAGTACCCCCAGAGCTTCCTGAGCCAGCACTAGGAATAAACTTTGCTAGAGATGGAATGCAAGAAAAGGATTGGTTGTCTTTGGTTGCTGTTCATAGTGATGCGTGGTTACATGCTGTGGCATTTTACTTTGGTGCTAGATTTGGATTTGACAAAGCTGAAAGGTAAATTTTTCTCATTTGCATTCTCAACCAACCTATTAACAAGTTGCATGGAATGGGTAGTTCAGATGTACTGTAAAATGACTGATATATCCTTAGTCCTTCTGGTATGTATTGGATAGATCCTTAAGCGACAACATGCATAACATGGAATGATGGAAATGATAATTTACTGTAGGGTAGAATGAGTTATAAAGCATGAGTTGTTCAACATAACATAACAGTATTTTGTTTACACAGAAGAAACCACAAAATTCCTAATCGAAATGAAAATATCATATATTTGAGTACTGCAGTTTTCATTATGTAGGAAATTTACATAAATCCTAATTGTCTGTTAAGCTTCAATGGCTATTTAGTTTATTTGTTTTGGGGAACCGGAGAGGGGGATGTAGTGAATGCTCACCCAACCTTTGGAGCCTTATTGAGGTCAGAAAGATTACTGTCATCATCTCATGCTTGACAGTTGCAAATCATATGTTTTTTTGTGGTTTGTGTGTTGGAACCTTATTTTTCTTCCTATACATGCTTTTGAGCAAGAAGATATTGTGTTACATTTTATCTCCATCCCTCTGACCAAATTTGTTAATATGGCCTTATCTAGTGAGAATTCAATTTTAAAAATCAATCCAACAACAGAAACAAATAGTAAGATCTTTTTTTTATTTAATCTCATACCCTTCACATCTTTCACACTTTACCTCCAACCCTCTGATTGAATGGGTTAGTATAGCCTAAACTAGTGAGAATTCAATCTTAAAAATACATCCAACAACATAAACAAATAGTAAGATCTTTTTAATTTGAGTTATTATTCTTTACATCTTTTCCAATATTTGTTTTGTACAAAAAGATGGTAACAAGTCTAATGCTGGAATTTATTTGAGTCGCTTTTATTGTTATGATTGCTATGAATCTATATGGGAAAAGAATTGGTTTTTTGTGCATGATAAATATGGGTGATAGGATAACTATTACTTTAGTTGGATTAATTCCAAGGTTAACTGAAGCTAACTGGGATTGCTCAAGTTAAGTCAGTCTATGTTACCATATTCATCACTGTGCTCATATTTTCTCTTCACTGATTTCTCTGGTTTTGATTCTCAGGAAACGTCTTTTTGATATGATAAATGAACTTCCAACAATATATGAGGTTGTAACTGGTGCAGCACAGAAACAATCTAAGGAGAAGTCATCAGCTCCAAATCACAGCAGCAACAAATCTAAGTTGAACCCTAAGGTTTGAACAGCCTTCTTAGTCTGACCACCTAGTCTTAACTCATCTAGTGACTTGTTTCATTTTGAGTTTTAATCGTGCAATAACTCATGTACCTGTCTGATGGCGTTCTTGAATTTCATAGCATATGATGGTAGGAAAATTAATTTGACTTTTTGTTGTTTAATTTGTAAAGGATGTAGAAGTGCAAGGAAGCCAGAGCATATGGAAGGTGCATGTTTGGTCACTTTGCTGTGTGACTGTCTGATGTCAATTTTTCATTCATGCACATATTATAGATGGAATGTGTCTCTTCGGGATCGTGTCCCTAGTCCCTACGATAAATATAACTATTTTTCCCAAATACCTCGTAATATGCTTCTAGTGTCTTCCAATGTACCTGCATATTAGTGATTGAAGTTTGACAATCCATCTTTATCTGAAGAAGAGGTCCATGTGGTTGCTTACAATTTGTTTGATACTGTAAAGTACTCATCCATTTCAAAATAAGCGTCCATGTATTACCCATCATATCCTTCTATAAGTTAGTTATTACCATATAGGCAGTGAGAAAGTCAAAATACGCTTAATTTGGACCTTCGGGAATATTATTATTATTCTCATTTCTAGATTAATTTAGCTTCATCTTTCTCATTGGGAATGCAGAGGGGATCCGAATCTCAGGCCAAATATACAAAACCAGAACTGTTGAAAGATGAAGAAGAAGATGACGGTTTGGAAGAGGAAGAGGAAGACGAAGACGAAGATGAGCATGGAGAAACATTATGCGGGGCCTGTGGAGAGAACTATGGAGCTGACGAGTTCTGGATCTGCTGTGACATATGCGAGAAGTGGTTCCATGGGAAGTGCGTCAAGATCACGCCGGCGAGGGCCGAGCATATTAAGCAGTACAAATGCCCGTCTTGCAGCAACAAGAGAGCACGAACCTGACCATGGCTGTAGCACAGCGGTTCCTCGTGCAGTTTGTATAATCCGCGGTGATCGGCTAACCGTCTAGATCAGGTTGTTGTTAATCGTGTACCTCTTCATTCAGTTTAGGGTAAGTCTGTTGGATATTTATGTGTAGGTTGCATATATGATCATGACTACGGGTTACAGTTTAGGATATTTAGACTCGGGTTGGAAAATTTATCTTCCTATCCTGCCGATGTTTTGGGAAGACTTAGTTTGTGGTTGCTCGAGTAAACTCATGTTTAAAGGCTGTATTTCCAATTCTCAATTAATCATGTTTATTTTTATCTGTATGTTCTCTTACAGGTCACTGAACAAGTTAAATTGTTAAAGGATAAATGTCCAATTCTCAGTTAGTCATGTTTATTTTGATCTATATGTCATGTGTTACGGGTCACTCAGCCTGGTTTTACTTGGGAGTTAGGGTTGAAATTGGAATAAACCTGCACTTGAAGAAGTACTAATATTGTGCATGAAAGTTGCTTTGTTTATCATGACATACATGTAGCAATTCGAATCATTTTATTGTGCAAGAAACTCAAACAAATATTTTCTTTAAATTTATAGTTACTGCTGATGCCACAGGATTGAATAATTAAAGGGTAAATTGTAGTAAACTATTCTAATTTTACAAAAAAATGTTTGGTATTTTTATTCTTGCAAAAAGTTGCGTTGTAACTTATATTTTTCGTAAAACGGGTACATTTGTTCATAAATGACAAAAATACATTTGAAATGAAATTCATTATTTTCAACTCAAGCGAGTTTATTTTTTTCTTTTCTCATATGCTATCAATGTCCATCCGTGAGATTTCAGATCCAGACGAGTTTGGAATCGAGAGGAAAAATGACAAACTCGAGATGAGAAAAATATTATGTTACTTTTATTTATTTATAATTTGAATAATATTTTCATTATTTTCGGACAAATATACATTTTTGAAAAAAGAATTTAATTTCACAGCTACATTTTGCAAAAACAAAAGTACACAACTACCTTTTACTTTTTCTTACAGAATTGGCATTTTTTACAATTTACCTGATTAAAATGTTCCAAATACACCCATTGAGATCGAGGGAGGATCAAAATTAGTAGGAATGTAATTACAGACTTGTTGCTCATTGGGCTGGATTAAGATTTCTCTCTCGTGCGGTGTGGGAATGGGAACTGGAAAAATATAGTACTGGTAGTAAGAGTAATGATAGTAGTGTGGTCCTAAAATCTGCTTCTTGTGTCGTGACACTCTTCCCCGTAAATGGCCTCTTCTGTTCAGGATAAGTTTATTACATGAAAACAAGGATAAAAAAGTAAAGAAAAATCTAGTTGATAAGTTTGCAGAATTTCACTACAGGCCCACTGTCTCTGTTTAAGGTGGTGAGTGCAAGTGGCAATGGCTTGATTGGCATGTGCAGGTGGGTTTCTTCATTACCAGCCCCTGGTTTCAATTTATCACCCTCTCCCCCACACCTTCAATCCTCTGATGTTTTTACAGATATATCAAACTTCACAAAACACATAATTATGAATATGGTTGGGTAATGTTCACCCACTTCACTTGGTCTCTGTCCACATGTGATACCTCAAAGCATAACCAGATTGGACATGATGACTAAGCCTAACCCTAAGCCTAGCTATCATTTATTTCATTTTGGCCAACCTATGGACCAGAGGTTCAGTTTGTCAAAATTTCAGTAATTTTTGTTTCCTTATGGTCAAATGACCAAACAAACTGTAAATAACATGTAAAAACAGATATTAATGCAACAATATCTGAAACAGAAGCTATTCAATTTCAATCAATGAATGCCATCTCAAAATAGAAAATTCAATCACCATCCTCACTGTCAAAAGCAAGTGGAACTTTCCCTCTTAAAACCATAATCAAGATTCAGACAAGAGTCTAACATCAGAAACACTAGTGTGACTGCAATTCTACATTTGGAAGAATTTAGAGTAGACAGAAAGCAAGGTAGTGAAAAATACTTACATGGGATTGATAATGGAGTGAAAAGAACTTAGCTACGATTACACGAGTTTACATCGACCATATTGGGATGAGGTGATAGGAACTGAAAAGGAAGGTCTCTTTTTTCTTGAGCTTGTTCAGGTCAAGCTGTCTTGGTTCTTAGTTGAGAGGCGTTTCAAGAACTCGTAGGTAGTGATCATGGTCGTGGCGGACATAGCCATTGAAGCCCACCTCGGCCCCAACCCTTTGTAGCAAGCTGCCAATCCACCTTCCTTCACCAAATCCTTCAGCGTCTGCACAACCGTTAGTGCCCTTCTCTTCCCATTTTCTTCTCCGTCCAAAACCTGTATCCTTGTCTTGATTGTATCCAGCGGCATGGTGATCAGGGCTGAAACTCCACTAGCCATCACTGCACTCAACCCTTGCACTCCAAGAACCGCCTTAGGATCAGGCCTAATGCTACACCCTCCCCCATCCACGCCATTCCCGTCTTTCTTCCCCATGTAGCAACCGAAACCACCCCAAATGAGCTTGTGAGCCACAGAGTAAGACGCCCACCAAACCGCATTCGAAGGAGCGTATGTCAGTATCGAAATCCCAAACCCTCTGTACAGGCCTCGGGGACCATCGGCCTGAACAATTTTCCTGAACGCGTCGATCCCATTTGTGTATTTACACGTGACATTGGGGAGGATGTTCTTGTTGTAGTTGTGGCCGCCTTGAACCATAAGCCTCTGGCTCACGACATCGATCGGGGTCCAAACGAGCTGAGCAGCCATCGCCGAAGTGACCCCAGCAGCCGCATTAGCTATGGCAGTGGCCGTGGTGTCGGAAAACCCCAACTTCACAGTTGCAGACCCAACATTGCTCTTGGTGACCTCAAGAGCCGCCATGTAGAGGGCTCGGGCCGGGATGGTACCCATGAGGGAGGTCCCGAAGCCCCTGTAAAATCCTCTCACACCCTCGTGGCGCGCGATGGCAAATGACATCTTCACGCTCGATATCTGGGTTGGTGAGACCTGTTGCCTGGTCTTCAACACAACGATCGGGTACAGAGCTGCCGAGACCCCCGAGAACAAGGCGGCGCCGAGGAAGAAGAACTTGGACTTGTCGAGCATGTGCCAATCGATATCGGCCGGGAGATGAACTTCCGGCGCCGACTCATCCTCCGCCGCTGTAAGGCTCATCTTCGCCACTTTGAAAACCCAGTTACCAAATCAGACCAAAAATCAAATCTTTTCTCTACCCTTCTCTTTACTTCAATCAACGAATCACTCACCAGCAACAACAGATTCAACCAAGCCCTACCCAGTGAATCTAAACCCTCGGGGCAGCTCAACCCAGCTAAACCGGAGATCGATCGAATACAAAATCACACGAGAGAGCTAGCAAAAGAGCGAGAACTATACAAAACCCAGAAAAGAGAGACTAAAAACGTATCTAAGAAGCTCGGAGAGATCAGAAATGGTGGAATTAGGTAAGCTTTTTTCTGCGCTTGCGCAACCAGATAAGGGATCGAGCGTGGATCAACATAAATGGTTCGAACAACATTCCTCAATAGAAATACCCAAATCAGAAACGAATCTTACCAGAAACACATCACTGGTGTCACAGTAACCCACCATCATCATCAACATCGTCGTCTTCTTCTATTTCTTCGTCACTGCGCCGCCATCTCTGGAAACAAAAAGAACCCAAAACCCAGAATATCACAGGCAAAAAAAGATCAGATCAACGAGTAAGCAGATTGAAAGAGAAAAGGGTATCGATGATGGTGATCTGGTGATGGGTATTGGGTGAGTGAGAGAGAGAGTGAAAGAGAAGAGGCGTTTTAACGGAACGGAGGGACAAAGAGAAGAGTTTTGTACTGTAGCGAGCGAGGGTTTTTTGGATCGGACGGTGACGGACACGTGTCGGTTATCGTCTCGAGAAGCTTTCTCGCCGGTTTAAATGACTTTATCCATCTAATTGCGAGTTTATAGTAATTTCTTTTATTAGTTAACAGTGAATTTGGATGGGTTTTTGTCTTCGTTCCAAAATTCATTTATTTTATTTTTCCTGATTGTACTGTCAGTACTCATTTTCTTACATCTATATTTAGAGTGTGAGATATTATTACTAGAGTGGTTTCTCATTAATCATGAGTAAAGAAAAAGTAAACTACAGAAATTATTACAAAATTCAATTTTATAAAAAGAATGTAAAATATATTATCATCTTTGTTTAGATATTTAATTGGGTTTAGGTTCAGAAAATTAATTTTATAATATAATGTCATCTGAAAGGGGATAATTACAAAAGTGATAGTGATGTATATAGTACCATACTCTTATAAGAAATGAGTGTATATTTACTCATGTATAAATTTATCACTTTTTTTTTTGAAAAAATCATGTATAAATTTATCATTTGCAATATTTATAGTATTGTTCAAAATGAATTGAAAGGATAATTTATTTTTTAAAAAGTTGTATAAAAATATATTTTTTAAAAATAGTTTATATATATACATTTGAAAAAAAATATTTTAAAAACAATTATTTTACGATAATACAAATCACTGTACTTAATTTTGTTCGTTTCCAAGTTTATTATCAATATTAAACTTTTATATAGAAACCCTGTTTTTTTCAATTACTGTTAAAGTAATTTTCGTTAATAATAATAGAATTGATAGGTAAAAAGTCTCAAATTCTCTAAGTACAAAATTCCTAAGTAATAAAATTATTGATAAATATAAAAATGACGTTTTTACTCACCATTGAAAAACAAGTTAACCTTATTGTTTAAGGGTACATTTGCCTTTTCATATAAAAATTAAAATAATTGTGAAATGGCCATTACCTCCAAATTCTTCCTTGGCCTGTGTCTTCTCCTCCTACAAGTCTCTCGTGGCCACCTCAAAACCCACCTTGTTGGCGATCTTCTCTAACTTCACTGTAACCCAAATCCACAAAATATGAAACATTTATATCATTCAAGAATCATGGACTAAGATAAGAAATAGCAAGCATAACCAATTTAAGAACAAAATGAAAACCAAAAGCAACTCTTAACTATTATGTAAACTTCATAAATTAAATGTGACAGTGAATTAAAGAGTGATTGTGTTTCACAGTTCGGTCTATTTGTGTAAAATTTATAAATTGATTTGAATTAGAAATATTTAACGGAGGAGATCTACGATGAACTTTTTTTAGATCTGAGTTTTTGGGTTGGAGGTGTCGCTCTGCCGCAATATTAGTAGTGATTGAGAGCTGTAATGAGGGTTTAGGATTTAGGGTTTAGGGTTTAGGGATCCATATCCGGGGTTGCATATAATGAGGTCAATTTGTTCGAGAAAACAGAGAAGAAGCTTCTAGAAGAACTGATTGAGAGCTCAACGGCAAAGGTATTTTCGTCATTTCGCTCAAAATTAACAGAATTTTTAAAAAAGTTAACGGAAAAATGTAGATTGAAACTTTTAAGAACTTAGGGGACTTCACAAAATGTTTTAAGACATAAGTGAAACCGCCCTATTAATTAAGGGAAATTAAGTCAAATTTTCCCATAATATTATTTTCAAACATGAAATTATCTCATTCGTAGCAATATCTACCACCAATCAGTAGCAAATATTTAGGAAGAAAAATTAAATTATTTTGGACACTATAAAATCACTCATAAGTGAAGTTTCAAGGAGTTTAGATGAATTCACTTGTGTAAACAACATTCACAAAATCGAGATCATGATTGATGATCTCGGACACGTCAATGATCAATCGGACTACCATGGTTAAAATTATATATCATCTTATATTCGAAATTTAGAAGAAATTGTGCCTAATTGCTGACTTTTTTTTGTTGTTGTACATGTGTGTTGATAATTCTTCTGTTCAGGTCGTTTTGGTACGTTTACTTTTCAGTCTGAAATTTCAAAATACCCTTCATTTTCATTCAAATTTCAAATATATACCATCAAACCTTTTCCCTCTCTCTTCCATCTCTCCAACTCCTCAACCTCTCCTCCAATTTCTTTTTTCGGGAGAGCTTTGAACTTGATTGGTTTCAAAACGTCAGCAACAACATGCTTCATCGGCACAATCCCCTCTAGTGTATGCTCCTACCCTTCTCCAACTCAAATTTCGGTTCTAGACTTCACTTATAACGTTTTTTAGACGAGCTTCCCGATAATACATTTAGGAAAATTGCATCTTCACAATAACAACCACACTGGTTAATTATCATCATCTTCCAGCAAATACGTCAATCTCGCAACTTTAAATCTAAAGGTCAATATCTTGACGGTTAATTTTTACTTAATTTGATTTTTCAAATTTTCAATACTTGTCACTTCTGATCTAGGGAGCAATAGATTTTCAGTCACTTGCCGAAAACTACTTTAGAAGAGGGTAATTTTGACTTTAAAAATAATAAATTAACCGAGTCATGATAGTGAAAGGTAGAAAATTTATTAGGCTACTTATTGTTGAACAAGTAAATTAGAGTGGTCTTGTGCAATTGACTTTCAATTATTTATTTATAAATTATAACTCAAAATGTGTAGTAAGTTTTTCGAGGACGTTCCATAAAATTCGAGAACATACAAGGAAGGTCCTAGAAACTCGTTCCCTTTCCCCTCCAGAAACTTCCAAGATCCTTATAAATTCCCCCCAAACCCGTCGCCCAGATTCATCACAAAATCGCACAGACGATACATTCACAATCTCAAATTAATCTGCTCTGCAACTCCGCGACGACGAATCCGAAGAAAAGAAGAAGGATGGACATCAGGCTGATGGGTCTCGACTCGCCTCTCTTCTCCACAATCCATCAAATGATGGATCTCGCCGACGACGGCGACAAGTCCGGCGCCAACGCCCCAACCCGCACCTACGTGCGCGACGCCAAGGCCATGGCCGCCACACCCGCCGACATCAAGGAGTGCCCGAACTCGTACGTGTTCATCGTTGACATGCCTGGTCTCAAGAGCGGCGACATCAGCGTCCAGGTCGAGGAGGACAATGTCCTCGTCATCAGCGGCGAGCGAAAGAGAGAAGAGGACAAGGACAAGGACGGAGCCAAGTACGTGAGGATGGAGCGAAGGGTCGGCAAGTTCATGAGGAAGTTTGTGCTGCCCGAAAATGCCGACACCGACAAGATATCAGCGGTGTGCCAGGATGGTGTCCTGACGGTGACCGTCGAGAAGCTTCCGCCGCCGGAGCCCAAGAAGCGCAAGACCATTCAGGTCCAGATTGCTTGATCAATTTGAGTGATTAGGTGTTTTAGTGTCTGGGTTTGTGATTTTGATGTTTCTGGTGATATGTTGATGATGGTAGTTGATGGGTTATCTCTGAATGGAGTGAATGTTCAGAATCTTAATTATGTGTGGCTTCTGATTTTGTCGCTTTACAAAATTAGAGTGTGATCTCAAACCCAGCTCACGGTTTGATGATAATTGAAAACAAAATACTAATGCTAATTGAACTTCAGAATCTCAAATTACCAGCAAACTCCCAGTCTTTGAGAGATGATATAGAAAAGTCTTCAATGTTTTGGATCTATTCCCAACATCGTCAAAATCTTCAAATATTCTACTCTCTACTTTTTACTTTCAAATTTCTTCCCAAAACCTCACAGCCTTACCAATTCAAAATTGGGGTAAAATCGCCAATTTCGAAACGTGACCCACTATGTCCACCAACTTCGGTTCTAGAGAGTTGTCCTCTCCGTCGTTAGTCAGAGTCGACGCCCACTACCGACTGCAGCTCCTAAATATTTTTTCTTGAACCACCAATTGTAGCTCCTGAGAGTTGTCCAGGGTCTGTGATGATCGCCGATCTTGACCTCTGACCCTCCTCTCTCCACTCTGCTCTCAAAGTTGTGTTTTTTCCCGAACTCCGTTTAGCCACATTTTCACTCTAAAACTAAGCCTTTCTTGAGATTTTGCATAAACTCCTTGTAAGGCTCGAATGATATCAAATAGATTGAAAATGCCTCATTCTCGGGGCGAACTTGAGTTGGAATGCATGGATTTCGTTCGGGAGGAGATGAAAAATCCCTCCACATCACACGCCTGAATCTTAAACTCGTTGAACAATCCAATACAATCTTGGACCCAAATTTCACCCTGAGCCGTTGAACATGTTGAATACAACTCTGAACCCATAATTCACATGAACCCTAAACCCTCCCTGATGTGATGCGGTCGAAAAAGTTGGTATGCATAAGATAGAACAATCAAAGTTATCGCGAAAGTGGCAGATTTGGACAAAAGACTAGTGTTTTCGGGCAGGAACGACAGTCTAAGTAAAAGTCATGACCATGCCATTAGGTACAACGAATTTTGGCCACCGGAGATCATCTAGAGGGTCAAAATCGTAATTTTTTAAGTTTTTGGCAGTTTTTGCAAATTTAATAATTTGTTTCCTTTTCCAATAATTTGTTTCCTTTTGCCTATTTAAGTTATACGTTTCTAGTTATGTAGTTTTTGAAGTTTAATAAAAAAAATCGAGATTTCCCTAAAATCTATCACTTTCGAAATTCGCAAGAATTAACGAATGTTGATAAAGAATTCTTCCTACCCACGCACGATGCATCAGTTGGTATCAGATTCTAGTCGATCCTGAGGTATGACGCCCTGTAGACAACAGCGAGTCGCTCCCCATGGTGCTGATGATGATGATCATGCTGAGTTACGACGTGAACACACTGAATTTCACCGTGAGACGACGATCTGAGGCGGCGGGTTGAATCATTGACACGACGAATAGATAAATTGTGTCATTTCGTCGGTTATCGAAATCGCTTACCCGAATGCCCTAACCATTGGTTGGAACAAGGTTTCAAGGTGGAAATTTCACAATTCAATAGTAATCTTAAACCATAGGAGTTCATAGATTGACTATCACTCCCGATTTATGATGATTATGTTAAACCAGATGCAGGTGCAGAAGCTGAAATTGTTGAAGCACAATTGAGTCAACATGAGCAGAATATTCGAGAAAGATATGTTTTGTTAGCAAGGGATGAAACTTTATGTTGCGTCAAGTATTTGTTCTCAGCTGATTCATACAACAATGGTTACGAACAGTTTTTGGAGGGCATCGAGAGCTTGTACGATGAAGGTTGGACTGCAAATTTTGCAAGAGTAGCCGAAAACTATTGGGAGCTTTACATGTATATTGTTGCCTTAATCAGCAACGAGAACCTAATACCAGCATCATGTATCAACGATAGAAGGCTCGAATTCCAAGGTTGGATAATCGATCAAGGGGCATGTACTTTGATAAGGAAATTCCAGAAATTCAACATGGAATCCGAGATGAAGTGTTACACATTTAAGATCCAGCTTGTGAGTAAGGTGAGAGTACTTGATAAAACTGATAATTTGGTAGGAAGTGCTACAAAGATATGGGATCCCGAGGTGATTCTTCTTCTGAGGAGGATGTTGCGGGTCCAGATTCGAGATCGAATCTTCTCCATTCATAAGAGAATAATGCGGCGCGGTCGAGAAAGTCGGTATACATAAGCTAAGAACAATCAAAGTTATCGCGAAAGTGTCAGATTTGGACAAAAGACTAGTGTTTTTTCGGGCAGAAACGACGGTCTTAGAAAAAATTATGGCTATGCCATATGGTACAACAGAATCCGGCCATCGGAGATCATCTAGATGGTCAAAATCGCAGTTTCTTAAGTTTCTCGTAGTTTTTGCAATTTTAATAATTTGTTTCATTTTGCCTATTTAAGTACTCTTATACGTTTCTAGTTATGTAGTTTTTGAAGTTTAATAAAAAAAATCGAGATTTCTCTCAAATCTATCACTTACGGTATTCGCAAGAATCAACGAATGTTAATACAGAATTCTTCATAACCACGCACGTTGCATCACTCTCAAACACAACAATATGTATTCTTGCATAACTCAAACAGATGATTGAATGCATGACTTGATACGGAAGTGATAATAACATAATCTCCAAAACTTTTCAGTGAACAGTAATTTTTTAGGATAATCTTACCTAGCACCCTTTAAAATGGGCTAAATCTTACTCATTACCCCTTAGAATTATTCTTGTCACTAACACCCGTTTACTTTGACTTGTCTCACTTGAGTATTTTCTGTCAAAAACTGAAGTTAAAATGACAACAATACCTTTACTTTTGGTATAAATTTTCAAATGACCCTTAATCTTTTTTTTTCAACCATCTATCTTTTTAGGTCATCGTCGTCTCTGTGACGGTCATTTTGGAAATTGAGTATTATTAGAGCCAAAGATATGGGCCGTCTGGTGGCCGGAGGTACGAGATAGTGACCGACGGAGACGAGGATCCACGTGTTCGGGTACGAGGTCGAGGACGGTCTCGGCGCGTTGTTCGAGCCATGAACATATTGATTTAATTACTGATTTATTAGTATTTCTAGCAATAACAACAGTTCTGTTGGTTAGTAATAGAAGGCGATGCAAAATGAGTCCCTTCCCAATCCCTTTTGTTCGTTGATTCGAATTGCAATAACTTATGAGAAGCTGTGTGTAGTGTAGTGTACCTATACAGTGACTACAAATTTGGATATTGAAATGGGAGAATCTGT
The DNA here is from genome assembly GCA_963920655.1 of Geranium rotundifolium. NCBI lineage: Eukaryota > Viridiplantae > Streptophyta > Magnoliopsida > Geraniales > Geraniaceae > Geranium > Geranium rotundifolium. The sequence continues at coordinate 23,134,659 of OY987322.1, forward strand.
TCTTGTCATGTGATGATTTTGGTTTGTTGCAAGATTATTCTGTTTAGCAATTGCAGCTTTGTCTAAAAATCTAGTAGATTTTAAATATGTAATTTGTTGTTCACATTCATGTTGAGCTAATTTTTGAATCAAATTGTCCCTTGAGACCAGTTTGTCCTTAAATTTTGTTTGTTATTATGTTGGCATTTGTAAAAAAATACAAGGTAGAGGTGATATTTTGAAATCACTACCATAAAAATAAGCTTAAAAATACATTTGCAGTTAAAACCTCTTCTTTATTAAAAAAATCTTTAGTAAAAATTGGGCATTGGGCTGTAGAATTTTCGAGAAAGTTCTATAAAATTCGAGGAAGAAAGTAGAAGAAAGCTCCTAGAAACTCGTTCCATTTTCCTCCAGAAACTTCTATGAACGACCCATTATTTCCATCCCCAAATCGCCCTATAAATGCCCACCCATCACCTTCACCATGATTCATCAGAAAATCGCACAACACACTACATTCACTATTTAATCTTCTCTGCAATTTCGCATTCATTTCGAAGAAAGGATGGACTTCAGGCTGATGGGTCTCGATTCGCCGCTCTTCTCCACAATCCAGCACATGATGGACCTCGCCGACGACGGCGACAAGTCCGGCGCCAACGCACCCACACGCACCTACGTGCGCGACGCCAAGGCCATGGCCGCCACACCCGCCGACATCAAGGAGTACCCGAACTCGTACGTGTTCATCGTGGACATGCCTGGTCTCAAGAGCGGCGACATCAACGTCCAGGTCGAGGAGGACAATGTCCTCGTCATCAGCGGCGAGCGCAAGAGAGAAGAGGACAAGGACAAGGACGGAGCCAAGTATGTCCGAATGGAGCGCAGGGTCGGCAAGTTCATGAGGAAGTTTGTGCTGCCGGAGAATGCAAACACCGACAAGATATCGGCGGTGTGCCAGGATGGTGTCCTGACGGTCACCGTCGAGAAGCTTCCGCCGCCGGAGCCCAAGAAGCCCAAGACCATTCAGGTCCAGGTTGCTTGAGCCCGAATTGAGTATTTAAATCCTGGGTTTGTGATTTTGGTGTTTCTATGTTGAAGATAATAAATGCTAGATTATCTTTCAATTGAGTGAAGTTCAAAATTATATTTGTGGCTTTCGAGTTGAGTGTTTCTATGTCTGAGTTTGTGATTTTGATGAGATATGTTGAAGATGACAGTCGTTGGATTGAGTGAAATTCAAGATTTTATGTGTGGCTTCTGATTATGTTCACTTTGGCTATCGCTAGAACTTGTATTTCAACCTCGTTTCTGTTTACCAATTCGCTTTACTAATTCATGGAGTCAAAAAATTAGAGGGATCTCTCGAACCCAGCTCATAGTTTGATGTTATTTGAAAACAAAATATTAATGTTAATTGAACTTCAGAATCTAAAATTATCAGCCTACTCCCAATCCTTGAGAAATGGGATATTAGCAATGTCAAATTGATGTAGTGGAGTCGTTAGTTTTCAATATTCAATCTCCAAATAAGTAGAGAGAAATTTATTAATAGTTATTATCAAGGGCAAATCCAAGCTCTTCTGGTATTTAATCTTGAATCTCAAGCATGAATCCTAAGCTCTTCTGGACCCTAAAATCTTGAAATCTCCAATTCTCTTTATTTTTTCCTCTCAACATTTCTTCAAAACCTAACCTTGCAACCTTTCTAATTTCATATCCCTTCAGACCTAATGATAGTGAAATCTCATTTTAGCCCTTGGTCTAGTGTCGGTCATGACCACCGACACTAGACCTTAATTAAGGTCGATGATGATTACCAACAACAGACTTTGGTTACGCAGTTTCTGAGAGTTTTTCCTATCGGAATAAACAATTGTTGTCGTGCCGTGCAACAAAACCGATAGAATTGATAGTGAGGTTGTAACACTAGCTCAACTGTAACAAACACCGATTCTTAAAATACTAGTTGAACTGAACCCGCTAGTAGAACCTGGTACGAAAAAAGAGCGGAGAAGAAGAATGAAATATGTGTCGTGGCGCTGATGCCACTGACATGAAAGAGATATATGACCGGTGGACGGAGGTGGAGATCCATTGCGCATAACTCTGGAACAACGCACATTCGAAGAGCCGGAAGTGAAACTGGTACAAACAATCTCACGAACAAAGAGTTGGTAGAAGCTCAGTGGAAACCGGTAGAAACTCAATGGAGATCTGTATAACTTCGTAATGGTATCGGTACAAACTCTATTTCCTTTAGTAAAATATAACTGAGTAGGACTCAGTATTCAAAAAAAAGGAGAAACGAGAGAAAATAGATAATAAATTATTTCAAATCAAATCGTTAGGAAAATAATTCTCACGCGAAAATTAATTTTCTATAACCACACAAAATGGAGAGTCAAATCAATACACACACAGTTACGCGTTTGGAAAAATTAAGGAGTAATTTCACATATGTCACCGAAAAAGTTTGTACGTTCACGTAGATCACCACTTTTTAAATTTAATTTCTGAGGTCATCAAAACATGTTTTTGTCTCGTTATGTTAAAAAAACTTATGAAATGACTAAAATATCCTCACAATCAATAATTAAACCAACGGTTTATCTCAATTTATGGGTTGACCCGATTTGAAAATCAAATTCACAAGTGATCAGATAGTGTCATAAATCGTCATCCACATCTACCCATCTAGTAATTGAGATAAACCATTGGTTTAATTATTGATTGTGAGAGTATTTTGATCATTTCGTAACTTTGTTTTAACAGAGTGAGACAAAAACACGATTTGATGACCTCGTAAATTAAATTAAAAAAGTAGTGACTTATGTGAGAATACAAACTATTTTGTTGACCTATATGAAATTACCTTAAAAATTAATCTAGTAAATAAAAGTACTTAAAACCAAAAAGATATATTAGTCCACAACCCATGTACTCTACCCAAATCCAAACCCGAGTCCGCTGGACGATGACGCGCCGCGTGCATGTGGGTTTGGCTATAAGTCTCAAAGTGCCCCTAAATGACCCATTTTACACTTTACGTATAGCTAAATAAAAAAGTGCATTAAAGTCAGCTAAATACGTTTTTTTACAGTTTGCACTAATGGTGTTAAATATTTTTATTTTGCGTGAAAAACCGAAATTTCTCTCAATTATTCATCAAATTACAATACTTTTTAATAACAAATAATTTCTATTAATAATATTTATTAACAAAAAATTATTATTTTTTATTATTTAATAATAATTAAAATTAAATCAGTTTAATTATTGATTATTAATAGGGGTAACTCCACTTAGGTCACCAAAAAAATTGTATTCTCATATAGGTCACTATTTTTTTTTTAATTTAATTTGTGAGGTCACCAAAATATGTTTTTGTCTCGCTTCGTCAAAAAAAAATTGTGAAATGACTAAAATACTCTCGTAATTAATAATTGAACCTACGATTTGGCCAGTTTGAGAATCAAATTTTGACCGAACAGGTCTGGTCCATATGGTTTGAAGGGTTGTCTTCAATCTTCAGCTCCTGGTAGGTCCAAGATAGGTGAATGGAGTGTCTTGAACTCGTTCAAAACTTCTGATAGTGCTCCAATGGTGCTCGAACCGGCAAGACGTTGGAGATGAAGCCAACACATAACGAGGAGGTCAAGCTTCAAACCAGGCGAACCGAACCGATTTGGCATAAATTTGATTCTCAAGCCGCCAAACCATAAATCGAGATAAACTGCGGGTTCAAATATTAATTGTGAGGGTATTTTGGTAATTTCATAATTTTAGAAAAAATCAACGGAGTAAGACAAAAACATGTTTTGATGACCTCAGAAATAAAATTAGTAAAGTGGTGAATTATATGGGAATACAAACTTTGTTGGTGACCTATGTAAAATTACCCCTTATTATTAATAATAATAATAATAATAATAATAATAATAATAAATAAATAAAAGTAAATTAATTATTAATAATTAAAATAATACTAATTATCAACATTAATAATATTAATTATTAATAATATATTGAAACTTTCAAATATTATAACTTTTCATACGTTATTAATAACTATTAATGATTGATTTACTTTTACTTGGTGAATAATTATTACAAAATATATTATTAATGTAAGTAACTAATTGCCAATAACATTTTTTTTTCATTTTTCTTTAACACCTTTAAATTTTGAAGGAATCTTTTTTAAAAGTATAAGCAATTGTTTCCGTTAGATGAAATTTTGGACAAAAACTTATTTCTTCAAAGTTGTTGATCTTCTGATTCTCTTCGATTTGATATACTATGATCCCGAAACGGGGCTCGTATGAGAGAATTATGTCATTCGAAATTTTCGATACATTATTAATAATTAAATATAGTATTTTAGTTATAAATTGTTAAAATAAATATTCATTAGCAATAAAAAAATATTTCTTCAAAATTGTTGATATTTCGATTATGTTCGATTTGATATACTATAAGCCCGAAATGAAGCTCGTATGAAAGAGTTATTGTCATTTAAAATTTTCAATATATTATTAATAACTGATATTTTTTAAAATTTTGATTTACAGTATTTTAATTATTAATAATGAAGGTTGGACTTAGTTAGAAGAAGTATTTTGGTCTTTTTTAAAAATAAAATTTTTGATCCAAAATTTAATGTCTTTAGACTAAAGTGTAAAAAACGCAATTAGCTGACTTTAATGTAATTTATTTTTCTTTTAACTGTAGTAAAATGTAAAGTTGGTCATTTTAGTATGGACAAAGTGTAATTAACCTTTTTAGAAAAATTATATTTGAGTTTTTATGGAACCATCCTCTCGAAGCCGCCTCTTATTTCAAGTGTAGCCTCCTCTGCCCGGAGCCTCTTCAGGTCTCCTTTGTTGATTCAGTTATTTCTTTCATTTTTAAATTTTTTATATAATTACTGAAATGACTATTATTTTATTAAATTTAAATTTAAATTTGAGTGTACAAATGTAATTGCATATTAAATATAAACTAAACCAAATTAAAAATACATCAAATTAAATCAGTTGAGTTATAATTTATTAAAGTAATGATTGTTTAAATATTTTAAGGTACGTTGTTTAAAAGATAGTTAAAATATTATAAAAAGGCAAAATTAATTAGAGTATTGAAATATTATTTTCAAATAATTAAGTGTAATAAAATATTATTATTGGATCATTCTAAACAAAGTCATCAGGACATCTTATTTAAAAATAAAGCTTACAAAAATACATTTGTCTCTAAAACCTCTTAGTTAAATTCTTTAGGGTAAATTCCACATGACCCCCTTAACTATAAGCGTGTCACATGACCCCCCTTAACTACAAAATCAATCTGTGAGGTGCCTTAACTATCCAAAAATCTCACTTTACCTTTTTTTGTTGACTTTTTTCAAAATTCTGTTAAGTTTTTGTGAAATGACAAAAATACCCTTGTATTTGAAAAATTAAAATAAATAAATAAAAATGATTTTGAACTTTTTTTTAATTTTCTCGTTCTAAAAAATAAAGAATAAAATTTTGTTAATAGTAAAAATAATTTTTTAAAAGTTTTTTTTATAAAAAAAATTTAAAAATAAAAATTTACTTTTAAACATCGTTTTTTATTTTTATTATATTTTTAAAATAAAAAATTAATACTAAAATACTATTTTTATTCTTTATTTTGTACAACGAGAAAATAGAAAAAAAAAAGTTCAAAATCATTTTTATTTATTTATTTTCATTTTTCAGATAGAAGGGTATTTTCGTCATTTCACAAAAAACTTAACAGAAATTTGAAAAAGTAACAGAAGAAGGTAAAGTGGGATTTTTGGATAGTTAAAACACCTCACAGATTGATTTTGAAGTTAAGGGTATGCTTATAGTCAAAGGGAGTCACGTGAAATTTACCCAATTCTTTATTAATAAGTTCTCTGGTAGAAGTTGGGTTGTAACGTTTTCCAGAAAGTTCAATAAAATTCTAGGTCCTAGAAACTCGTTCCATCTTCCTCCAGAAACTTCCACGACCCATTTCCATCCCCAAATTCACCCTATAAATTCACCAAGATTCATCAGAAAATCGAAGAAACAACATATCAACAAATCTGCTCTGTTAATTTCTCAAGAATTTCGACGACGACGAATCCGAAGAAAAGAAGAAGGATGGACTTCAGGCTGATGGGTCTCGATTCGCCGCTCTTCTCCACAATCAACCACGTGATGGACCTCGCCGACGACGGCGACAACAAGTCATCAGGCGCCAACGCCCCCACCCGCACCTACGTCCGCGACGCCAAGGCCATGGCTGCTACACTCGCCGACATCAAGGAGTACCCGAACTCGTACGTGTTCATCGTGGACATGCCTGGTCTCAAGAGCGGCGACATCAATGTCCAGGTCGAGGAGGACAATGTCCTCGTCATCAGCGGCGAGCGCAAGAGAGAAGAGGACAAGGACAAGGACGGAGCCAAGTATGTGAGAATGGAGCGAAGGGTTGGAAAGTTCATGAGGAAGTTTGTTCTGCCGGAGAACGCCAACACCGACAAGATATCGGCGGTCTGTCAGGATGGTGTCCTGACGGTGACCGTCGAGAAGCTTCCGCCGCCGGAGCCCAAGAAGCCCAAGACCATTCAGGTCCAGGTTGCTTGAGTGATTAGGTGTTTCAGTGTCTGGGTTTGTGATCTTGATGTGTTGAAGAAGGTAGTTGCTGGGTTTATATCTGAATCGAGTGAAAGTTGAGAATTTTAATTATGTGTGGGTTTTGATTTTGTTCACTCTGGTTATTTCTGTTTACCAACTCGCTTTACTAATTAATGGCAGATGAGTCGAAAACTAAGGGCCTCTCAAGCCCAGCTCATGCGTTGGCCTTAACTGAAAACAATATTAATGGCAATTGAACTTGAGAGTCTAGAATTATATATCAGCCTAACTCCCAATCTTTGAGAGATGGTATATTAACATTGGAGTAGGTTTGAGCTCATATGTCTCTAACGTTCAATCTTAATATCAAATCATGTAGTGGAGTCGTTATTGTTCAATATTCAATCTCCAGATTCGCTCATTTTAACTCAAAAACCAACAGTTTTCATGAGATGTTGCACAAACTCCTTGTAAGGCTCGAATAACATTAAAGAAGTTTGAGGCGACGTCGAATTTGCGAAGATCGTGCCAAGCCCAGCCCCTTCGTGTAGTAGAATGAAGCAGTCTTGATCGCTGAAGGCAGAACTCCTATTACATCACCACCAGAACGGCGTCCACACGACGGATCCTTCCTCAACGGTCCTCGGTGGAGGATTCGGGCGACGATGATTTACCAACGACGACATTGACGAGATCTACACATGTGTTCCGCAGTCGATAGTTGTTGGATAATAAAGGAGATTTATCTGTGAAGATCACAAGTTATTTTGTTTGAGTTTCGAATTAGGAGTGATGCACTTGCACTGCTTGATTGATGAATCAATTTGGGAGAGTAGATGTTGTACACTTGAGATTCAAGCTCTGAATTTATTTTTATGGTTTCTGACATGTATTGGTATGAAGTGAAACAAAATTAATTATGTATCTGTATGAACTAAACTCTGTACATTGTAAATAGTTTAAACATGTACTATGGTATGAAATGAAACTAAGTTAGTGAAAGTAAAATATGAATTTCATAAAAATTGTAATACGTTATGAAATGATACGTGTAATCATATAAATAAAACGAGTTTGTAAAATGTTCAAATACATAAACATGATCGTATAAATAAATAAAATCATGTATTCGTCCGTGAAATTGTATAATTAAATAAAAGGATAATTTCAGATACCACCTCCTAAAATATACCAAATCTCATACAACACCCCCTAAAATCATTATTCTCACCAGCACGCCCTTAAAATGGGTAAAAATCTCAGTTGTCAAAAATTTATTGAAAAAGACAAAAATACCCCTCTCCCTCACCACTCCTCATCTCTCCATAACCGAAATTGCTCCACCGGACCCTCCCTCCACCGTTGCAGGCGAGCCTCCCTCCGGCCAATCCCCTTCCGCCGCGTGTCCACCGTCCTGGCCTTCCAACACAAGAGAGTATGAAGATGGAGGGGCGGAGGAGGGGAGGAAAGCGAGGCTGACAGTGGCGACGAAGGTGTTCGAGGTGGCACCAGGAGTGACGGTGGTGGAGGGGATTGGTCGAAGAGAGGCTCGCCGACGACGGTGGAGGGAGGGAGGAGAGAGAGAGAATATGGTGAGGGTATGGTGAGGGAGAGGTGAGAGAGGGGTGAGGGGGGGTATTTTTGTCTTTTTACAATAAATTTTTGACAACTGAGATTTTTGCCCATTTTAAGGGGGTGCTAGTGAGAATAATGGTTTTAGGGGTGCTGGATGAGATTTGGTATATTTTAAGGGTGGTATCTGAAATTATCCTTTAAATAAATAAAATTAATTATTTAAAATTAATTAAAAAATAAATGATATGAAAACAAATAATTAAATTATGAATGATTATACCGGACTGCGAGTCACCAAATTTATAAGGTAACTATAAAAGGATACTTATGTTTTTACGTAAACTTTTAGTTGTTCGATAGCAATTTTATTTTAAATAAATTTCAGTTTATTGTGGTTAATTATTCCACTTCTTTAATTCCATGTGGTGAATGATTTTAAGTCTCAATTTAATATGGGATGTTTCATAAAGTATCACTTGGCTAATAGAACTGAATTTGACAAAAGATTAAAAATTAAACAAATATGAATATTTTAATCAAACAAAACCGTATCTAAAGTCGTAATTTTTTGCATTCTCTCTTTTGTCATTTTTGCCTCTTTAGTTTTGTCTTCTTCCGTTTTCGCCTAGGTCGGCGGTGGCATTGCTGCAGGTCACGACTCCAGCAATTTTAGCCGGCAAGGCCAACCTGACTTGGTAATGCAGAAATATCGGCCTTATTTTTTAGGATTCTTCGTGATTTGAAGGTGATACCAAATCTGGTTCAAGATGTAGCTTGCACATGAGTGGATCAACGGTGAAGAAAGAGCGGAGAAAGGTGCTCGCTCAAGAAAGGGGTAAGAACCGGGATAGGCATCGCAGTTGGAGAGATGACAATCAACATTTAGTGGTGCATTTGGGTCGCTTCCGGAAGATTTTGGAGACGGGGGCTATGGTTTTTAACCTAGCGCCTCCGTGGGGTTCTTTAAGTGACGACCTGAGGCAGAACCTTCAACTTGCTGCATGCCTGGACAACATCGAAATGAGGCGGCATCTAAGGCTCTTACAGCGCCATGGCATGAACACCAAATATTTGTTTTCAATTTTTATCTTTTTAACTCTAATACAAGTGCAATTTTGGATTATTTTTAAAAATTGATCTTAAACAATATATGTTCCTTCTATTTTAATGGACGATAGGGTAAATTGACATAAAGACAAACTTTTCGTGATGAATTACTTTTATTTTTTTAAATTCGCTTGTAGTTTTATCAATCAGTTAAATAAATACAATTAAATTATGCGGTTTATAGAGAGAAGCGTGAGCCTCTCTCTACACTTCGACGCCTCTGCCCTTGACGATTTTGAGGGCATCGGGTATGTCTTCCCCCCAACTGTTGCCACCGCTCTCGCCGTCCACACCTATGCTCTTGAAGTTCCTCGTTCCGGCGAGCCTTCTCGTCTTGCTCGTCCTTCTTCGCTATTCTACCGTTTCCATGGCCACGTCGGTGATGATCTTCATTTTCAAATTTGCGGAGTTCTTAGTTGAGGATTCTGGGGAATGCTGTTTTTTTGTGGCACCGAAGTTGATATCTGAAAGGGAGTTTAGCGGGTTGATGGATGTCTGGTGTGCCGACGTATATTTGTTCATCTTGTGTGTCTCAGTGGCGAGTAAGTGTAGTGTGTGTTTGTGGCGTGTGTCCCGACCAACAATAGTTGGCAGTTGTAAGCGGTTAGTAGTGGTTTGTTGGCGGTGGTTATTTACTATATCATAAACTTTGTTTAATAATGGTGTCCAATGTAGATTGATGAGCTCACGTTCTTACAGAGACAAAAGGATTCATCATTTTTAGAGGTGGAGGTCGTGGTCTTATGTGTAGCTATCAAGATTAATTGCTATCTATTGTAGAGTCGAATTACAAAAAACTTAATGTTTTGTGTATTAAGATAGCTCCCATTAATGTTACATGGGAGTGCATGTGCAAGATTTGTTCCACCAATTCTATTTTTTGTTGTTCGTATTTTAATAATCTAATAAAGCTCTTTATTTAAAAAAATATATATAGGTGTGAATCCTTCGAATCTAATAGAAGTCATTGATTAATGGGGTAATTACAGATCAGTACACCCGCCGAAACCTCATTTCAGGATTGGTACCCCAAGTTTGACTTTTTTGTTCTCGGTCCCCCAAATTTAAAAAGTTAACAGTTAAGTCAATTATGTGACAGAAACTGTTAAATTTTCTTTTAATGACCAAAATGCCCTTGATGCATAAATTTTAAATGATATAATTATTAATATATGTGAAAAGACTATTTTACCCTCACTTTAATGATAAACTACCATGGTATAGTAGTCTTTTCAATTAATAAATTAAACAAAAATAAAAAAACTTGTAAAATGACCATCATGTCCTCTTCTTCAACATCTTCACACACTGCCGTCACTTTTTCTTCATCACCATTACTCTTTCTTCGTTCCAACCAAAAATCTTTATGAACATAGTTCATTACCCAAACACAAATCATGAATGAGAAATTCAATCACACACCCAATACCAGTTCTAAGATTAAATCACATTCCTCAGGCCCATTTCAACTAGATTTCAAAAATTCCAAAAAATTCAAAATCTGGAATTCATAATCAATCAAACGAAATTGTATATGAATCAAATCATAAACGAATAACTAGATTCGCCTTATGCGCCATGTCGATCAAAAACTCGATTCGTCCTATCTGCAGTGTCTAGGTCTCCGCTTGGATGGCTGCATCGTTTTCGAGCACTGGATGAAGATCTGGAGGTCTTCCCTGTGCACAGACCGACAAATACTGATTATCTTCCCCAATCAACATCGGATGTCCCGATTGGCCCCAATCGAAAATCTTGATTCACTCCGATCGAGACTGAATTGGAACCTCCGACATCGACAAAAACCCCTAATCAAAGATCCTGGTCGACGACGAACCCTCGGTTTCGATCGATTTGCGTCTCTCGAGCTTCTACTCCTGCATCGACTCCCGAGAAAACATATATGGTCGGCGGCGTTTTGTGAATCCGGCGAGCCGTTGACGAATCTGGCGAGCCCTGCTCCAGGTCTGGTCTTTCTCGGTCCGGATCTGGCGTCGTTCGGCGGCGCGGTCGAGGAGGAGACGGTGACACCAATGGCTCGTCTTTCTCCAACGATGGCGACACCGCTTGATGGTTCTCGACGACGAACGCCGTCATCTGTGAGACGAAGAACGACGGATCTGCTAGAGAGACGAAGGTTTGGGACGATGATGAGAGAGACGAAAGTAAAGCGTGAAATAGGGAGGGCAATATTGTCTTTTTAATAATTTTATTTAAAAGATTTGATATTTATTTGTCATAGGAAAAGACAAAGTTACCCTCAAGTCAACATGTCAAATTGTTGTTCATTAGAGGATTAAATTGTCATTTTGAATTTATCAAATAATTTTACAGTTCATTTGTGAAGGGCATTTTGGACTTTTTACACACCACTTCAGCTAAATCTAACAGAATTGGACTTAAGTGTCACGAAACAAAACTTCGGGGACCGAGAACAAAAGAATCAAACTTGGGATACCAATCCTGAAATGAGGTTTCGGCGGGTGTACTGATCTGTAATTACCCCTTGATTAATTTATATAAGAGAACATCCAATGTAAAAATAAAGCTTACAAAAATGCATTTGCAGTTAAAACCTCTTCTTTATGAACAAATTTTTTTAGTAAAAATTGAGCCGTAGAGTTTTCGAGAAAGTTCTATAAAATTCGAGGAAGAACGGAGAAGAGAGGTCCTAGAAACTCGTTCCATTTTCCTCCAGAAACTTCTATGAACGACCCATTATTTCCATCCCCAAATCGCCCTATAAATGCCCACCCATCACCTTCACCGTGATTCATCAGAAAATCGCGCAACACACCTCATTCACCATTTAATCTTCTCTGCAAGTTCGCAATCATTTCGAAGAAAGGATGGACATAAGGCTGATGGGTCTCGATTCTCCGCTCTTCCCCGCCATCCACCACATGATGGACCTTGCCGACGACGGCGACAACAAGTCATCAGGCGCCAACGCCCCCACCCGCACCTACGTCCGCGACGCCAAGGCCATGGCCGCTACACTCGCCGACATCAAGGAGTGCCCGAAGTCGTACGTGTTCATAGTGGACATGCCTGGTCTAAAGAGCGGCGACCTCAACGTCCAGGTCGAGGAGGACAATGTGCTCACAATTAGCGGCGAGCGCAAGAGGGAAGAGGACAAGGACAAGGACGGAGCCAAGTACGTCAGGATGGAGCGAAGGGTCGGCAAGTTCATGAGGAAATTTGTGCTGCCGGAAAATGCCAACACCGACAAGATTTCGGCGGTGTGCCAGGATGGTGTCCTGACGGTCACCGTCGAGAAGCTTCCGCCGCCGGAGCCCAAGAAGCCAAAGACCATTCAGGTCCAGATTGCTTGATCAATTTGAGTGATTAGCGGTTTTTATATCTGGGTTTGTGATCTTCATGTTTCTGGTTGCCGAATTATCTATGAATAAGTGAAGTTCAAGATTTTGCGTATTGTTTGTGAAGATTCTGGTTACATTGCCTACTTCTGTAACTTTTATTCCAATCTCAGTCGATGAAAATGGAGTTTTCAAATCCAACTCATAATACCCTAACAACTCAGAACCTCAAGTTACCAGCCAACTCCCAATTTTGAAAGACAAGGAAAATAGTATCATCTATTAATAATTCACTGCTTTGGGTCGCAGATTTCAGAATTTGTCAAAATTTCTTATAACAAGATCTAGCTGAAAGAGAAAGGGCTGCGGATTGAAACTAACTAAACTAGACTATGGTGTTTATGGAAGTGGAGGTTCTGCGTGAATTGAGATGAAGCTGGAACCACATTTTGGAAAGTCTTGAATGGAGAAGAGGCATTGCAACTCTTTTCCTCTTCGGTCCAGATGCTGATGATGATGCTGGTGGTGATTGGATGACAGGGTTCCTGGTGAACAATGCAATGAAAAAACCTTCTTTGTCTTTCTTTTCATCAGTCCGAAGCAACCTCTCAGCTGCATTCTCACAAACAATAAAACTTTGTCCATCACATTGGACATGAAAGAAGGTTCTTTTTTGAATGTGGAGTAAGGCTTACCCCCATCAAAAACTGGAAGACCACGGCCCTGCCAATTAGGGAAGGGAGTTGCAAGTTGAAAACCGTATGATTCAGCAAGTGGCAGAACAGATTGAACCACGTCTTCGTTTTCAATTTGATTTATGGAGCATGTGCTGTAAGCAACTCTTTCAACTGCTGGAACTGCAACACAATGTAAAACCAGGAAAGAAACTTGGGTTACATGATGCTCACCACAAAATGAAGGGTGTTCTAGGCTTCTTGCAATAACCTCCACTTCATAATAATAATATTATGAGACTGACTTTTCAAGTCACATCATCCAATTAGTCCTCCATTTTTTATTTGTTAATCGAATTCGTTGTGAAGCTCGACACCTCAAGAATTTTGAGTCATAATTTACTTGCAACTATTGAAGCCGAGTGGTGGGAATAGTAAATGCAGCAAAACTCGCACAGAAGAGAGATACTTACAAGATAATGCGTGAGCCAGAGCCTTCTTCTGAAAGGCTGCAAGCTTGTTTAGCCTCTCAGTGTTGGCAAAACCAGCAGAAGCATGTCCTGTGTGGTTAAGCAGTGCAAAACTAGTTCAGAAAACACTGTACACAGAACTAACAAAGTGATATTTCCCATTCGAAAAACAACAGATACATAACAAATTGATTTTTCCTCTTCAGAGTGATTAAACAGAAGTTCCAAAAGTATGAGTATTAGCAATATTGTTCTCATTTGATATGATATCCTAATCTTGAGCAGAAAATGACGCTCAGTTTGAAAGAATAAACTATACTGAAGTTCAATTAGCCTTCAAAAATATGTCCTAATCTTGATTCCCCAAGAACTCTACTTAATTCACTGCTATCATTCTAGCATTATGACATTTGGTTACCATTTCTACTCGCGCATGCACTCAATGTAGATTACAGAATAGATATATCAACATGTAAAAGGAAGTGTTCAAATTAGTCTTCTTTGAAGACTTCCTCAGCATTCAACTAATATATCATATATAATTTGTGGACTGAATGTTACCTTCAGAATACGATGGAAGCAGATGGTCTAATCTATCAGCTGAAGTCCCAGATCCAGAACAGGAAGGATCTAAGAGAATGGCACGCACCTATAAGTTCGACTAGATTTGTAAGCGAACATCCAGAGAACATTGATCAATTAAAACAAGTATATCCAAGAAAATCGCTTCCCACCAAACAAGTGGGAACGGTGTCGACTAAAGCTGGCTGTTAGATACAAGGAGGCACTTGATATCCACTGGGAAATGTGATATAAAGTATTATGATCATCAGATATTGTATCACCCCATGGGAATTTACCATTATCAATTACACGTATGCGTTATATTCAAGTAAAACACAAGACCCAATAGCATGTAGAATCAAAATGTAGATATAAGTCTTTTCTATGTAAGAAAGGTATAGTGATTGATCATACTATTTATCAACAAGTTTTCCGCAAACAGTTGGTGATCTCAGTGACATGTGTATAAGGACATGTAACAATTGCTATTTGCTAACCTTGGAGTATGCAGGATCTTTTGGGTTCAAGTTTAAGAAGTCTCCGTGTAGAACTTCGATGTCTAGAAGCCAGGTCAAGGTAAATTAAAAACACAGGATGAGACAGATAAGAGGTAAGAAACAGATCTAAACTATGTTTTTTAAAGCATAATTTTCTTAGGCATCATAATACATGGTAACTAAGTAATGAAGTATCAAAATTTGAGACATAGAGTACAACAAGAAATTTCAAGTGGTATTTAAATAGTAATGTTCTAGAGCTGCGATGAAGGTGTGAATGATGAAAAGCATCCAAATAATCATGGTAAATGATATCTAATATATACGATAACCGCTACAAGGATACTAGTAGCTCCAGACAGGCTGACAGTTTCTTCTAAACGTTTAACTCTGTCCTTGTTCAGTTCACATGCTACAATCTTCCCCTTTCCATTCATAAGGGCAGCTAGGTGAACAGTTTTGTTTCCCGGAGCTGAACATGCATCAATAACCTTCACATACAGATATAGTTAAGCATTGAATAAATATCTAACTCAGGGAACCCATCATATTGTGAAGTGCCAACTAAAGCAAACATAAAAAACATGTAACACGATGCAACTCTGAAGCACTTTTCTGTGTTTCTCTTTCTGATTTATACACAATACTTTCATCCTTTTGCACTTTCTAACAAATTCACAGGTGCGGTTGAACATACAACTTGAAGTCTGATAAAGGCTGAATGACAATTGTAACTCAAGTATATTCTAGGTGTTAGAAAATGATCCTGATCTCAAGTAAGATAATTTTTCCAGGTTAGAAAATCATGTATATACATGATCTAAATTATCTTATTCCCAATTCGTTTAATTTTAAATAAACTTGGTACTGAATCATGAGACTTTATTTCCAATCAACAATGGCATGTAACGTTGAAATAACATAATTGATGATTCAAATTAATTCTTTTTGAATGTGAGCAGATGGCAACAAGGTCCTGACAGAAGAAAGCAATAGAAGAGGATAGCCATCTTTCTCAACTGGAAAACCTTGAAACCAATTCAACAACTATACTGTTACTTACCTCCCAATCAGGTTTAGGATCAAGGGCCGCAGCAACCATGGAACTTGCCTTACCCTACAAAAAAATTTCTTAGAGGAGAAAAAAACTGAAAACTACGACTATTGCCAAACCATGATGATTATCCGACTAATTTTGAATTCAGGATAAGATCCCAGACAGAAACAAGCCATTTGAAAAATAAAGATAACTACAAAAATCTTACTTGTAAGAAGACGCTGCCATTTAAGACCAGCGGATGATCATGCAAATCACTACCTGATGGCAGTATCAACAATCCCGGAACCGTGTCATCCTTCTCAACCTATTGAAGGAGCAAATCCAGAATAACTATATAGAGGATGAAGAATAAAACCACAACTCAAGAGGAGAAGCTATAATGATGAATATAGTTCCAGGAAAAGAAAATTTCAAAGAAG
The DNA here is from genome assembly GCA_963920655.1 of Geranium rotundifolium. NCBI lineage: Eukaryota > Viridiplantae > Streptophyta > Magnoliopsida > Geraniales > Geraniaceae > Geranium > Geranium rotundifolium. The sequence continues at coordinate 23,150,962 of OY987322.1, forward strand.
TTCCCAACAGGAAAAGATGAAACATTCACTTGAAATATTGGATTTGCACGAATATGATGAATGTCCACCATATTAAATCAGGAAGCTTTCTCTGACGACTTTTTTATACATCAGTATATTAACTCTATGCTATATAAACAGATGCGAAAAATATGCACATATAGTTATCATATCATAATCATCGCTTGATGTACCTTATATTGTTTCCCTAACTCAACGAAGGCAGCATCAACATCCAGCTTCAGAGTGTTTACACGAACATAACGAGGTTTTGATATATCTGTACCATACATTAACAGAACAAAACAAGTCGGCAATTAAAGGTCAATACTCAATACCTTCATGCATTTTTGTTCCTACACCATCCAAGTGAGTAGATAAGAGATGCAATAGGATGATCAAGACCTCTACAGTCAGATTCAATCATTCATCTACTAGTGAACCATGTGAATAGAAACAATGTTAAATCAGCGCAAAAGTGCCCTATTCAAGTCATAATAAGGTATCCATAGCTGTCGAGCTGCAAGTGTTTTTGGTAAGTTAAAGAAGCTGAGTGGCAACAGCTTTATTTCCTTACTTTGGGCTAGTATTTACCCAATATGGCATTTAAACATTAGAACAAATCATCTGGATTTATCAATCTGTTAGCTCACCAAAGCATGTCTATGTTCTGGAAGGAAAATAAACTGTTAGTATAAGAAAGATATGAATGCATACCCGTAAGAATACCATATACTGCCACCAAATCATCAATCCTTTTCACTTTTTTCTTCACCAAAAGGCGTGCCAGAGACGACTGCAATGCATCCTTCCTGAGCATGAGAAACTTCTCTGCGTCACCAACTAGAGAATTCTCCTAGAAGCACATTAAGAAAGCGGATCAATGGTGGAAAGGATACACAATGCACAGTCGTCTAAAATCTTAACTAGCATCGAGCGGTAATTTGTTGTCACAATGCAAAATATACAAACATCCTCTCCTTCATTCAGTATATCATCACGCACATTGAGATTAAGAGATTAAGAAACCACATAAATGGTGGAGAGGGTACACAGTGATCTAAAATATCAACCACTGTAGCATCGAGCAGTAATTAGTTGTCACAATATAAAGTACACAAACATCGTCCCACCCCCAAATATATATTTGAATGTATATATATATAAGGTTCAGTTTATAGGCTCAAACTATTATTATGTTTATAAATGGTCGTCACGTTTCACTTACAATAAGGAAGAAATCAGATAATACCATGCTTTACAAGACAAACAATGGTTTCATTATCAACCCACATCTTGCCTCATGGGGCCAAAGCATACAATTCCAACTTAACCACTACCCACCACTCAGTAAATACAGAAGATTACTGCCATTTGTTATGCATCATACTGTCTAAACTGATTCTTCAGTACTCAGTTCTCACAACGTTGTAAGTAGTCTAAAAACGTATAAAGTTATAAACAAGTAACAAACGTACCTTGCCGAACAGAATATCATAAGTGACCAGATAAACCAATGGTTCTTGCTTCTGCAGAAAGTAAAAGCCATCACGCCGCATTTCAATCAATTCATCCACAAAAGAAGCTCAATACTAAATTTAACAAGAACACAAAAATACCTTCCACTTGGTATTCAATACATTGGCATCCTCCAAGACTTCTTTGATAATAGGAAGATCTGAAAACCAATCAAATTAAAAATAAAAAGTTATACTCACAACCATCACTAAAACACATACACCTCAAAAACTGAAGCATTTGAAAGGCAGTGTTCATCAGCATCATGAAAGCACATTCATCTTAGACATGGTACCAAACAGAACAGAGGTTAGGGTTTGTAGGTGAGTTACGCTTGAGGGTTTGGCAGACGAGAGCGTAAGTGCCCTTCTTGTTCCTGACATTGGGGCTGTAGATGAGTGCTTTGATGGAGCTTGAGGCGCGGCGGGTAGCGTCGCCTTGGAGGAGGGTGCGCAAGACCTTCGCCGCCTCTCTCCGAGCGAAATAGGCGGAGCGCTCGAGGTTGCTCTGCCGGCGGCTGGTCGGCTTCTCCGACGGCACTGCTTTTTGCGACTTTAAGCGACTGCGAGCCATGCCCTCTCACCTCTTTCTTCCGCCGCCACTCTCAGAACCTTGATTTCAATTTTAAAAATTATCAGAAACCTGTTGTATGTGAAATTTATGCCTTAACCTAGCTTGGGGAAAAAGAATCTAACTTATATATAATAGGAATAGGGAATGATTTTAGAGTGATGGCTGCTTGACATCTGTCTGTTTGAATATAGCCTGCTCGTGATTAGGGATGGCAATATTCCCCGTTCCCGACGGGAGTCTCCGAATCCGAACGGAAACGGGGCGGGGAATCCCCGAGTCCGGATGGAAACGGGGTTGGGACGGGGAGAGGTATCACCGATCCGCTCCGCCCCGATATATTAAAAATATATTTTTTAAATTAAAAATATATTTTTTAAAATGCATATTTAATGAAAAATAATATTATTTTTGTTAAAATAATATTTCATAATACATGTTTAATGAAAAATAAAATATTTTATTGGGAAACGGAGAATTGGGAATCCCCGAATCCGACGGGGAATCCTCGTCCCTATTAGAAATGGGGAATCCCCGATCTGATTCTAATGGGGACAGGGATTGCCAAATTTGCCATGTTGTCATCCCTACTCGTGATCAACGCGTGACCCTTCTTCCTCTATAATTTTGATGTCGTAGCCTAAAGTGCCAATTTTGTAAAGTTTAGGGGGTTTATAAGCTAAAATGAAAAGATTGGTGGGTAAGTGAAAAAGTGGTAAACTTCAGGGGGTTTAGAAGCTAAAATGAAAAGCTGGAGCATGTAAGTGAAAAAGTTGTAAACTTCAGGGGGTTTAGAAGTTAAAATGAAAAGATGGGGTAGGTAAGTGAAAAAGTGGTAAACTACAAGGTGGCTAAGTGGAATTTTCCCTAAATTATAATATGTAGATTTAGTCACAATTTAAATTTTATTACATCACTGTAGAGAAGGTCCAAGCTTGTATACTTTGGTGTGCCAACTAAGCATAGAAGACAGTGCGTTTGCTGGTAATGTATGCGTTGGCGCCGGGAAAGGAGTTGTCCAGGCGAGATATTGCGTCGATGTCCAGCCATGCAGGTGGGCGTGGCTAAGTGAGGTTATACTGGTTTGATTGGGCCAAATCTCGTCGACTTGGTAAAACCATAACTGACGAGATATTGACCAATGTCTTGTCAGTTTTTTTATAAAAAAAAACTCATTAAATTATCTGAAATTATTATATCATGATCACCTATTTTCTTAAACATGATTCATGAAATTTACAGTAATGGAACTCAAATCCGAGAATGAAAAACGATCATAACGAACGGAAAATTAATATTACAAATACACATGCATTGTTCATATATAACTAAAAAATATGGACTAAATTACATATTATCCCGATAGAAGGGGTGTGTGACTGATTTGTCCAACCATCTCAAGATACACGACTCGTGATAAAAATGTGAACATGAAGTGTGCACGAAGTCACCGCAAAGATCTTCCAAACACACCGAACATGCCCCCAATTATTTGATCTCACCCATCGTCTTGTCTTCTCGGTCAACGCCATCATATTGATACGACAATCTCTTACTCTATGTGACAACGTACACGATGTGAAACGTTCAATGTTGGAGGGTGTCGTGGAGGAGATGGCGTGCCACCTGGTTGAAGTTATTAACCTCGAGGGTTATGAAGAGGAGACGGTCGAGGGAGGATCGTTGTCCCAGAGCCGCAATTGTTGATTACTTTGAACCCGTCTTCAACGTCGACATATCATAGCTTAGGTGCCACGTCACGAAATGTTGTGACGACGGAGAGTGATGAGAATGGTCATGAAAGCGGGTTCGAAGTATGGCAGCCTAAAAAGTAAGGAACAATTAAGTATCACTATAGGGGAAAGCCGAGACTCAATACAATAATCTATCCAAATTTTACAGATAAAATAGAAAAGAGACTAAATTGTGGCTGCTGAGATACGAGCCCAGGTCTCCATATCTACATCGCGAAATTCTCACCACTAAACTACAGCCAAACTTAATGAGAAATTGGTTTTACGTATAGTTAAAACATAATATACCATACTACTCATATATTATAGGGATAATGACACTTTGTTACACTTAACTATTGTAAAATGACACTTTCATACCCTAACTATTTTTGTCTCTTTTTTAGTACCATAACAAACTCTTTGTGACAATCTATGCTAAAATGATTAAAATACCCCTGATTTAAGAAATCAAAATAAAACTAGTCCAATATGATTTATCAAACCATATTTGAAATGGTTCAAATTTAATTTTATATTTTCGGGCATAATTGTATCTGCATCTTAAGTACAAATCAAATTGAACTAGAGATAAAAAAAATTGAACCAATTCAATTTATAGTTTTTTACACTAAGGGTAGTTTAGGTATTTTAGACATTTTAAAGATAGGTTGTCACAAAAAAGTTGTTAAGGTTCAAAAAAAGAGAAAAAAATAGTCAGGGTATGAAAATATCGTTTCGTTACAGTTAGGTGTATCAAAGTCTCATTATCCTTATATTATAATATGATCGAATATTAAGAGTATATAGTGTGTGAAGCTAGTACTAGATGCTATTGTTATTTGTCCTCAAAAAGTAATTGCTAAAAATAAATAAAATAATACTGCACATTGATCTAAAATTTAAAAAAATTCAATTTGGCAGCTCCATCCTATTTTTGATAGTTAATCACACACTTAAATAAATTAATAAGATTTTTCCATAGTACCTCGTGAACCAAAGGCTCGAGCCTCTTTGCTATCACCAATCTCAACAAATACAACATAACATTGTTTGTGGCTTTTGCATATGAGAAATTACACATATTTGCCTTTTTACAACGTCATCATTCGTTGTAACCTCGGTTTGCTATTGATGTGATTCAATAAACCTCACTTTCAGTTCAATTAAGCACTAAAATTTCAATTCACGTAAACTCTAAAAAGATAGAAAATTACAAAGTCAACCAAGAGAGTACATAGAACCCGTAATTTCAGTTCAGATGAATCCTAAAATTTCAATTAAGATAAATTCCTAAAATGTTCATGCAAGTTAACCCAAAATTCATAAAATTTATAAACTCTAATTTCTGCTAAGCCCTGAAATTGATGAGGGGACTACTCTTGTATGAGTTGAAGACGAGGTAACTTCGCCGGAGCAGAAAATGAAAATGTTGACGGGCGGGGGAGGAAGCCTATCGGAGCGGGATGAATATTCAGCAAAATCATAGAGAAGAGACGAGTTGGATATGTTAGACGATGGAGGGGAGTTGCAGAAAGATGCGGAGCGGCAAGGCCGCAAGGGGGCTAAAGGCGTGTTGGACGAGAGAAGAACAGACAACGCGAGTGAATTTGTGGCCGATATCGATGTCAGTGTCGAAGATATAGGAAAACCTAGCCGACGAGACATTGACCATATCTCAATATCCCGTTGGCTAGGAATTGTAAATTTTTTACTATATTTATACAATGTCATTTCATCTTATACCGCCGAATTTACTATATTAAATTTGTATAATAATAATTCATAATGAATTTTAATAGTTCATAACATTGTGAATTGAGGGTTTAGGGTTAGAGTTCAAAAATAGGGTTAGGTTGAAGGTTGAATTTAGGGTTTTACAATATCATTGTATTATATTTACAAAAATGGTTAGGAGTTATTATTCTACAAATTTAACATAGTAAATTTGACAATATAAGATGAAATGATAATGTCTAAATATAGGGTTCAGGGGTTAGGGTTTATGATAAATATTGAGTTTATGGTTTTACAATGTTATACTTAATATATTAAAATGAAAATTTTAATTTTTAATGTACAATGTACAATTTTATAAATATCAATCAAAATCGTTTTCTTTGTCAATCTCTTGTTCCTCTTCGTCTTCGGTTTTAGCTTCATTTTCTCTCGCTAACTAGATAATATGATAGTTACCAGTCAACATGTGATCGTTGCTGATTAGTTTAAATGACAGTTGATGATTACCTAGCCGATGAGATTTGCTATGTGTCGTGGGCTAGGTGACACATGTTGATCATTGACCCAAATCATGTTGACCGACAACTTTATCTACCTAGTGCGCATTGTTGCATATATTAGGTGTAACTTTACCTAATCGGCGAGATGGATGAATTCATCAACTTTAATTCACCTCGCCGATGACATGTGCATCATAGTTGACGACACTTAAATTGAATGTGACGGCTTGGAGTGAATCTGTAGAGTGTTACTTTATTAATATGGATGGAGGGTTCAAACTCAAAAAAGTACATTTTTCTCAATAAATTTTACATAAGAGTTAGGGTGCAAAATAACTTAAAGCAAACATGTAACTCATGTCCCACCACGATTGGGGTCGGGTCGGGTTAGGTTAAACTATTTCACTAAGAGTTTTACATTTTGACTCATTACTTTAATTTGAAAAAAATACTATTTGTTTGAAAGTCGATGATCATATTTATAACGTTAGTTTTCATCTAACTTTAATGTGTTTAGATCATATTTTGATGGTTTGCTTACTTCTAGATACTAAGATATATATAATATAATTTATTATATGATCGTAACCATTAAGAGGCCTTAAAGAGGCTCCAAAATAATCCCGAGCCATTCTAATATCAAAAAAGACCCAAGTTTTTTTATCTATATTTGTTGTTGGCTCAACATAGAGTACGGTATTATGTCTACTCTATCAATTTTTTTAATTAATAAAATTATAGTAGTATTTTTTTTTATATAAAAGTTTTGTTTCAAATTCTTGCCTTCGGCCCCTGATTTCCTAAGAACGGCTCTGCGCCTCTATTAATTAGTTTGAAACTTTTGTCCCTCAATAAAATATCAATGAAACGAATTTCACGATCTTATCTCCTAGCTACCCACCGAATTGTGTACTATATCGTCAACAAATTCATGAATATTTTTCATCCCTAAAAATGCCTAGGTCATAGTTGAACTTTTTGTTCAGTAATATAGCTATCGTGTTCAGAAAATCATAAAGATATAATTACCAATCATTAAGTTATACGTGTCATTAGAAGAAATTAATGAACTTTAACGACGACAACTAGTTTGGCTATGCATAAAAAACTATTCATCAAGCCGGTAACACAAAGTGATTTGATTGTCACCTTAATACAGAGAGCGTTTCTTTTGCAAATTAAACTAACTGTTGAGCATCACTATTTGTGGTGAAGTAGATCTTGTTGGAGGAGGGTGAGAAGAATTTTATAAATAGATAAGGATTGATTTAATTTTCAGAAACAAATTATCCAATCCTTAATTTAGATAAGTAGATTAATAAAATAGAGAGAGCGATGTGATTAAAAGATTTTTTTTTTAAATATTCATTAATAAGATGCTTAATCTCACACATTTGAAATTAGAGCAAATTCTGGTTCCTACTGTCATTTTCTAAAAAATCAGTTAAAATTAAAAGAATGGCTTCATTAAGATATAGGAGAGTTAAGTAATATATTTGGAGAATCTCTTGGAAGAGAAGGAAAGGGTTTATGGGTGAGTAAGCAAGATCCCACAATTAACAAAGAATCAGTACTGCAAGACCATAGTTCTCCAATAGACAAAGAAAGCAACACTTCACTGTCAAAGAATAATATAGATTTCAGGTCAATCCTACTTTCCCATTACACATTCTCACTGGCTTCATATTTGGATTTATACATAAAATTAACTTGTATTTAATTGATCATAAACAGCAAACAGAATGGCATTATCCCAAAACTATATATTTGCTATATAATAATTTGTAAATAGCAAAGTAAGTGTTGTGTTTTACTGTATTTTTGTAAAAAAAATAGGGAAGTTATTAGTAGTAAAATCCAGGGAAAATAATAATAAAAAATGTTATATATTATGATACTTTTGCAATAGAGCAGCAGCGTGTACAGCTAATAACAAATAAACGTTGATATCTTTGTTTTTTCATCCAAAATTATTATGTTTTACGAAGTAATGAAAATTTCACTCAAACTAAGAAGTATGTTTTTTTAAATAATCTCTTAGAAGAAAAAAATTATTTTCTTAAAATATAATCCTTAATTCTAAGGGTGATATCATCATTTAATTTGTCATCACATTTTTTTACTATCGAAGTCCGCGGCATATTGCAAAAATTTCTTATTGTCATTTTCTACTACAATCTATCGCATTTGAAGCTCATGTATTTGATATTATAGTGGATAAATCCATTTAGAATAGATGTTAAGGATGGTTTCAATTTGGGGAATAGAATATGAGAAAAAACAAATAAAGTAAATTTAAAAAGTGAGAGCATCACTGTCAGTATGTGAAGGGGTTGAGGGGTTGGTCCAAGCACGAGAGGAGGCTGAATTGGAGCAATTCAAGTCCACGCTCACCTCCAAGTCCTCTCTCTCTCTCTCTCTCTCTCTCTATCTCTTGTTGTGTTGGGTCTTTACTTATTTCTACTTTGTATTTACCTTGAACCTTCCAAAAAGGAACCACTCTACGAACCAACCCCAATTGCTCTCTATATGTATATATATATGGATGTGTTCGTTTGTGTTTACATGGAACCACTTGATCATCTTCATTACCATCACCATGTCCCGACACAATGATCAAGACCCTGCTGATTTCGAGCTCCCTGATTACTCCATGATCGATGATCTCTGGCTCGAGGACGATCTTGATCATGATCCTATTATTGCATCAATGGCTTCTGCTTCTGTCAATGTTTTCCAGCCAAATACCTCCCCCGCCGCTGCTAGTAGCACCCATCCACCACCAGAGCCCAGTAAGTTGCTAATTTTACACAAAAAAGAAGTTGTGAATGAAATGACGGAGACTTCGTGTAATAAGCATGAGATTGTTGGTTTCAATCCTGAACTCTTTCCATGTATATATGCGTATAAAAGACTTGGTCTTGACTTGGTTGATATGGTTTTGGGAATATTAATTAGGGGAGAGCAGGTTGGAGAAGAACAAGGGGGTTAAAGAAAGATATGCATTCAAAGTGAAATCAGAGATTGAGATTTTGGATGATGGCTTCAAATGGAGGAAATATGGCAAGAAGATGGTCAAGAACAGTCCTAATCCCAGGTCTCTCTCTCCCTACATATTTAATTACCAACTTGAAGATTTTACCTTACAAAATGGTTCTAAGTTTTACTTAGTATCCTTTGATTATAATAAAATCAACTTGGACACCAAGGCACCTTGAATATATGATCCCAACTAGCTTTTCCTTAATAATATCATTGAAAATGTTAATTGATACAAATTGCGATAAATCCAAGCTATAAGCTTAATTTTTGGGTTACTACATAACATGTTGATAAGAAAAACATTTTGGGTAGAGTTGGTCTAATATGGTCTTAAAATTCTATACCAGTCAGCGAATTTATTTTTCAAAAGACCCATTGAAATATAAAACCATAACTGATTTTAAGCTATATAGACAAGACTCGACTCCTCCATTGTGCATTGGATTGACTTGAGTTTGTGTGGAATTTGCAGGAATTACTACAAGTGCTCAGTGGAAAGTTGTCCTGTGAAGAAGAGAGTTGAAAGAGACAGAGATGATATGAGATATGTAATAACAACCTACCAAGGAACCCATAACCACCAAACTCATTTCTAGTTCCTATTTTACATATTCCAATGGCTATTATGTGCCCCTCAAGTCATTTGTGAGTATTACCGGCTGGCTATGGTACACTTGCAAATACATGTGTGTATGTAGAACAGTACAACATTTGTTCTACTCATGGTGTAAAGTGCAGGAAAAATCATCTGTTATAATTATAGCATAATATGGTAAAGTATGGCAGATATTAAACATATAGAATGTAAGGTTCCCTCAAATGACTGAGAATCAGCAGAATCCGGAGACAATCACTGGCTCGTTCTTCATTCGTGTGATAGAGGTCGAGGTCTCGAGGATGATCTCCTTGTTTCCTCGTGCAATATGATTACTATAACTTAGTCACATTTGTCGTGCCTGCTACTACCATCCACATCAGACCCTGTGTACATTGTGCTATATAATTCCTAGAAAAACCATAGTCCTCGGCCAAGCATGAATACCAAACAGATACATCAAAGCCATTATGCAAATACGACTAATGCTTTAATGAAGTCAAGGTCCTAAGCAGCTGAGAAGTGGGACAAAAGAAGTACTCTGTTAATCAAAAATATCACCAACCATCAAATTTATTGGGAAGTAAGGGACTCTGAAAGAATAGGCGCCAGGGGAGGGGTTAACTGGAACATTTCTATACAAAGGTCGCTACATAGCTCTCAAGTGAACCAGTGGGAGAGACTATCACAACATGCTGTTACCACTCCAAGTCCAGCCAAGAAAGAAGCAGAACATAAAAATGACAAGAAACTCGTCAGTGTCCTTCCAACCACGTTTCCCCCTCAAGTGTTATACACCAAGGGTAGCCTCCACTTTCCTTTGACCCCTCTCCAACCCAACCAATGACGTTCATGCCAGCAATCTACATATGAAGATCGGGCGCCTGAACCATGGGGTCGTCACTTTAGGGACTTTCGTCCACTATGTTAGCCAACTAGATGTATATGCAATAACTTCCAAAGAATATAAAAGAATGAGGGGATTACTAGAACAGATTAATTGAAAGCTGTAATGAAAGGATAGAAAATGGAAAAGACTAATATTGTTATAACATTTCTCATGAGCACAGCATTGTATTTGTCACTATGGCTGAGCATATTGATCTATCTCAAGTACTTTTCCTATGCCCTTAACAACATAGAGATAACGGACTCCATATGAAAGATGGGAAACCTGAACCATGGGGTCGTCACTTTAGGGACTTTCGACCACTAACGCCCAATTCTTTCTATGCAGTAACTTCCAAATAATCTAAGAAAATGCAACCAGTACCAAAACAAATTAATTAAATAACTGTAATGAAAGGATGGAAGAAACTATTATTGCTATAACATTTCTCATGAGCACAGCATTGTCACTATACCTCGGCATATTGACCTATCTCAAGACTCAAGTACACTTCCTACGTCACCTAACCCTTTGGCTGAAACATTAATTTCAAAACAAAACTTAAAAACCCATTCAAAGACCTGAGTAGTGAACAAAACTACTATCAAAGGGCCAAGTTAGATCATATCATCCTCACTCAAAATTTCCACATTTTACAACTTGAACAAGTATCACCTAGAGTCATCAGTAGCAGCACCGTCAATTGGACTACCTGGATCTACAACACCTTCAGCTTCTAAGAAGCGACTCAAATGCTTGTCATCTAAATGTTCCTGCACAACAAATATATGAACAAAATCAGTCAAACAAGAAAAAAGTGCATACAAAATATTAGACCAAGATAAAGGGGTGATAAAAACAAGTGCTGGGAACATACAGCAAGACAAGCTCTATATTTCTGCCACTCAGATGCACATTCCTCTTTGTCCCATTGACCCTTCACAAATTTCTCCGAGTACCACCTGGGCAACAACAAATCCCAAACTGAGACCGATTTTCAGAAAAGTAACAGAGGAGTCTAGGGTTTTGAAAATGAGAAGAAAAAATTGAATTTTGTTGAGGACCCAAAACCCAGAAATGAGGATCCATGGGGATGGAATCATAAGAAAACCTGTTGAAGCAATTGTGGTAAGCAATTCTGAGATTGGCACACGGCGACGTCGACGAAGCTGGAGAGCTTTTCTTCTTTTCTCTGATGAACCCCATTCCGGAGAGTCGCTCGCTCTGGTCAACTATAATTATCCAAATTTATTCTCACCAAAAACCAATACGCCAATGCGACTCAAGACTTGTACGGTTTTTTTTGGGACAAGGACACTTTAAACTAGGTTTAACGAATGTATTTGAAAATTTAAATGATGATTAAGAAAATTTTGGTTATTTCATTTTTAAAAATTAACGGATTGCGGTGGACAGATCTTAGCACAACTCTCATAGTAAAATTATATAATTGTAGTCAGGTGAGTCAATTGTATTTATACGAGATTATTCTTATAAAATATTCGAGAGGTAATTAGAAAAGAATAATTACACCTCACTAACTCTTAATTATCACTCATTTTTACATCATCATCTCGAATTTTAAAAATTGATGTACAGATACTTCAACTATTTTTTGTTACACTTAACTTAATTTTGATTACATCTAACAAATTTTTAGGTAAGAAGTTCAAAATGACATTCCGTGACCTCTCACACTCTCTTTCGTGAAACACAACCACCAACAATCTTTCTTCCTGTCGTTTTCGTCGTCATCCACCACCGCTGCTTAGGGGTAGCCATATACGGTTAACCGGAACCAAAAACCGGACCGGTCATGTCCGGTTTTCAATTTTCAAAACCGAAACCGACCGACATCAGGATATGATCGGCCATTCGGTTAACCGCATACTCTGGTCGGTTATTCCGGTTATACCAGAACCGGATCGTATTTAGAAAAAAAATAAAATAAACTGAAAAAATATCATTTAAACCCTAGTTTTTGTTTCTCCTCCTCGCCGCCCTATTCCGCCACCTCCATGATTGATAAACAGAAAATGAAATATGTTTAAAAATTGATGCTTGCATAGTAGTTGGGAAGTTTTATGCAGATGAGTAGAGAAATCGATTTGTGCACAAAAGAAAGAGAGTAGATCGAGAGAGAGTAGGGGCGACAGACATATCGAGAGAGAGTAGAGATGGTGAGGAAGAGAATAGAAGAGAGAGTGTGTGGGGAAGAGAAGAGGTGAGAGAAGAGATGAGAGAAGAGAAAGACTCGGTCAAGAAGGGAAGAGGAGAGAGAGTGTGAGGAAGATAAGAATGTGAAGAGGTGTGTTGGAAAACTGAAATGATGAGGAGCAAGTGGGTTGTGTACAGCTCATTTATGAAGTGCATGGAGGAGAGAGAGCCAAGTGGCAGAGTTTTGACCATTGATTCAAGAAGATGAAGGGGTGAGATTAAAAATTATTTGTAATGGTTGAATTACCGGTCGATACCGGTTAACCGCGGTTACCAAAATTTAGAACTGATGACCGGACCGGCTCTTACCGGTTTTGAAAAATCAAAACCGAATCTTTCCCGGTTCCTTCCGGTTCTGGTTTTATTCGGTCCGGTTTGACTCGATTCCGGTCGATTTTCCGGTTTCCAGGTTTATATGGCCACCCCTACCGCTGCTGCCGCCAACAACCTCTCTTCCTATTGTCGTCATCCAGTCGCACTACCGCCAAATCTTTCCTCACCGGAGAATCCATAAGTTTGTGCGAATTGAGAATCAATGGAACTTTCCAAGAAGCTTCTTCACTGCTCATAGTACCAAATCGATAACACTACTCTCATATAAATTTGAGCTTGACGTTTTTATTTGGAATCTAGAGAAAACCATTTGTTTGCTTGAGGTTTGAATCCAAGAATCAAGTTATTCACTTCATTATTGTAACTACAAATATTGCACTGTATTTTTTCTCTCAATCAACTCAAAAATCAAAACTTTAAATCCTAAATTTTCTTAATATTGAAATCGAAAAATGCCTAAAAAGAATTAATTGAGAATTTAATACCATTAACAAACTCCATAAAAATATAGATTATGCACTTGGCTTTTGTACCTAAAAATAGAGCAATATTTTTTGTTCTTTCCCGCGGTTTTAAAATTCAAAACTTTCATTCCCAAATGTTTTTATGAACTAAACAGAAAAAATATCCTTAAGGCTAGAAAAAAACCCAAAAAATAAAATCAATCACAAAAATTAAGAGTAATGACAACAATCAAAGTTTGGACAATAGTTCTAAAATTCTTCTACGTCTGAGTCCTCGTCCTTTTCAATTTCTTCAGAGCAACCTCTCTCTCCATTCTCAACAAATTGCACTCTGCCCTCAGTATCTTCGCCTGAAACCGCTACCATGTCGCCTTACACGAGAACTCTAATTTCTTTTTTCAGGCTTAGGCTTGCACGAGAACTCTAATTTCTTTCTTGTTGAAGAAGTTGTTCAATTGTGGCTAATATCCATGAAACTTCGTGGAAATGTGCTCTTTGACTTGACCCTAGTACTTTCCATTTCATAAACTATTGTTAGCTCTCCAAGTAGCGATGAAACTTAGGAATGACCAAATTTATAAGTTTTCTGGGGGGTGGGGGTTAAGAATATGACCATAAACTAATGTTTTAAAACAGGCGTTAGTCAAGCAAAAATAGTCTTTTAAAAATAATCAATGATTAATAAAAAAAAGAAATCATATTAAATAATTAATCAGACATATATGAAAATTTTAGAGATGTAACACAATATAACTTACATGAGCTAAAATAAATGTTCTACAAATGGATGTAGTTAAGGATAAAATCAGTTAAATTAGATACACTTATCCCTTGATATTTATGGTAGTGGCATAATCACATTCACTAAAAATGGAAAATCACAATTTACATATGTAACTATCCTAACTATTAGTTGAGAAAATCATTAGTATTTCGTTAGAAATAACATCAAAAATTAGGTCATATACGTACATGTGATTATTTTTCTAAAGGAAATACCCAAAATTTTCTTGATTGAAAAAAACAAGAAAAAAACTCAAAAAATTAAAGATGAACAGTGTGGTGTCTTCTCCGACGAGTTTTATAGCGACAGAGCTTCACAATGACTTGTGAAAGGCATAATCGGTGATAGAGTTAGAGCTCTGGCAAGATGGGTTCTGATCGATTGCCGACGAGATAGCTTCATGGCGACGAAGCTTCACGGCAAAGCACGGAAGCCATAATCGAGCTAGAGCTCGGTGACGGAGCTAGAGCTCTGGCAAGCTCACAACGATGGAGCTGAAGCTCAGGCAAGGTAGGTTCAGTTTGGTCACCGGCGACCGGCGAGGTGGATATTCATCATTTCCCAACAAAGAGGATGGAGGAGGAGGATTCGGAGAGCTCGAAGTCCAGCACCATGAGCCAGAAGAGGTACAGAGGATTCAAATAAAATTAGTTCACGTGCATCCCGTTAGATATAACGGCAAAATTTAGGTCACGTTCATACATGTGACTATTTACTTAAAATAAATACCCAAAATGCCCTCGACTGGAAAAAACCCCAAAAGTCAAAGATGAACAGTGTGATGTCTTCTCCATTGAGTTTCACATCCATAATCGGTGGCAGAACTAGAGCTTCGACAATGTGGGTTTCGTTCGATCATCAACGAGATGAGCTTCACAACAACACGCGGAAGCTATAATCGAGCTGGAACTCGGCGACGGAGCTAGAGCTAAAGATGACCACACCATGGAGGAAGAGTATATGGAGAGCCCGAGGTCTAGCATCGTGAGCCGGAGGAGGTACAGAATATTTGGAAAAGATGGGAAGGAGACGGAGGAGAGAAGGACAAAGAGAAACAAGAAAAAAAAGGGTTCGCAACACTACTTAAATTTTTAGTGCAGTTACAAATTTATCATCATTTGATTGTTTTTTTGAAGGTTTATGACATCATCTTTCTTCAACCTTCCTCATATCTCTATCTTTACTCTCTTTTCTTTTGATGACGCAACCAACCAACATTGCCGATGCTGAGAGGTTCTGGCAAATTCTCAAACAACTCACTGCCAAAGAGCTTGGATTGAGCGAGGTCGCACCAGACCTACATGATCGAGAACCACTAAAAACATAATTACGTGATATCTCAATTTATTTCAAAATTATGGTTTTGCCTTTCAAATTTCAAAACTTACATGGGTTACTAAACCTTTTGTAAGTTATTGTTGTGAACTAAATCCTATTTAATTTTAAACTGTATTTTCGTAATTGCAATATGTTTCTATAATCGTGTCATTCACGATACACTATATAAAGCTTACCATCAACCTTCTAAGAATTTGATCAAGAAGAATTAAGGGTTAATTTCCTAATTTTCCATTTATACATATATCAGTCTTTAAAATTGTCGAAGTGAAAAAGATTTGAGTAATTTAATTTAGGGGTAATGACATTTTCATACCTAACTATAACGAAATAACACTTTCATACCTTAACTAATTTTCTCTCTTGTTAGAGTACTATGGCAATTTTTTGTGACAAACTACAGTAAAATGACTAAAATGTCTTACAATGGATTTTAAATTTTCAAAAAGTGTCATGAATAATGAACTGGTTCAAATTAAAACTCATAATTGAACCGGTTCAAATGAAACTCAAAATTAAATCGATTTAAATTCAAAATTGTCTAAAATGCCCTCCAATGGTTTTCAAAATTTCAAAACGTGCAATAAACAGTGAATTTGGGTTTTCTGATTTTTGTATTAGAAGAAGCGATTTGGTTTGTCAATGGTTCAAGAAGCAGCAGGTTTCGACAAACGTCGATGGAGCTCCGACGAAACACGACGCAGCGGCAAATCTGGCGGCGAAATCGACGATGGATTCTTGGAGAACTTATTCGCGATACCACCAGTGGGCTTCAAGGAGGAAGATCCAGAAGAATTAGGGACGGAGGAGCTAGGGTTAGGTTCAGCCACACTTGAAGCAAACTAAATCGGTCGTACTCAGTCAGAGGATACGCTCTCTTGCTTCATTCCCAAATACAAGATTGGTACTGAAACGCTGATGTAAAAAGATTGGTATTGTGATGAACAAATCAACACTAAAAAAATCTAGGCAATCGAGATTGGTACTATGAGGAACTGTAGTGGGTCTTGAACAAATCAGTACTAAAAAATCGACCGTTCAAATGAGTTTGTTTCTTGTAAGAATTTGTTTTTTGCTTTCCTTTTCAAATTAGTTCTCCTTTTCAATTTGTTTTTTCTTCAAATGAGTTTTTCTTTTATGAATTTGACTTATTCTGGATTAGGCATGTCAATTATGTTTTACAAGTCAAATTCATTTTTTCTTATGATGAGCAAATTAGTAATGAACCCACCAAGAAATTTGTGAAGAAAAAACTCAATCCATTGATTATGGCGATTGCTAAGAAAATCGACTCGTTTATGAAGAAAAAAGATTTAGAAAAGCATATATGAATCTTTATTTAAACTAAAAATAAACAAACTTAAATTGGTTAAATTCTGGTTCATTAACTCAAAGGTATTTTAGATATATGTTGTCACAGAAAAAATAGTTAGGTATTAAAAAAATTTATTCAAATATTCAAATGTCATTTTATTATAACTAAATACAACAAAATGTCATTTATCTCTTCAATTTAAGATGGGTCCAACTAGTAGCTTCCAAACTTGCTTCGGAGTTGACAGTGATACCTATTTTTGTCTTCACTTCAGGTCGACTATTTCAATGGTGACACGTATTGCGTTTGGACACATTTAATGTTTTTTTTATTCTTTTTCGATGATAAACTTGCACCCTGCGTACAAGATCTTATAACTTTAATTAATGATTAATCTCAACAGCATTAACTTTTTTTATTATTAATAGAATATTATTATTTTTCTCTCTCCGACTGTAATATATTGTTAAAATGGAAATAATAGTAACAACTATATGACTTGGTCTATTTCTTCATTGTTAAACAAATTTTATTAATTAAATAACTATTAACTCAATATCAAGCTAGACAGCTGAAGTCATAAACAATGGAACATGCATTTCACTATAATTTTAGCTATTGTTAGTTAAAACAAATTTGAGCAATTCGTGAGTCATTTGAGTACAGACAAAATAAAGAAGAACACATGTTCCGATAGTGGATTGTACGCAACACTTTTCGCTAATGATTCCTCCAAAGTTGTTCAGGTCGACCCGTTTAACATCATGTTGAGTCACGACCTCCACCTCATACAAATGGAGAAACCCCGTGATCCCGTTGCAGAATGCTTCAAACATGCATCTATGATAACCCCGGAGACCAATCGACTCGAACCAGTTAGCATTATACAGAGTCACGACCTCCAACTCATACATATGAAAAAACCCCGTGATCTTACTGCATACCGCATTAAACCAGCTTACTCGATCAACCATGCGATCAATATGGGGATCGCGAATCTTTAAAATTCAAGTCCTCCAAGCTCTTTTGCCTTAACAGAATCTACCCATCGCCGCCAGAGACTCCCCGTGCCGTAATGAAGCTTAAGAAACCCGAGACTTCCTAGTTCGATATGTTTGCATAAATTTTTCCATCAACGCCAGAGAACTCTGGTTCCCTCTCAGTACCGATTTAGCAACCAACCAAAAGCAAATCACCAGGGTTTTCTGGTCCTTTCCCCGATAAGCCCCGTCCAATCATCACCACCGTTCGCGCAACAAACTATTCGTCAGAGCTTCTCTGCCCATCCTCGCTATCCCCTTCCCGGACTCGTCTCCCTTCACAGATGATACCAAAAAATACCCCCTCACTTTTACCATTGCAGATCTCCTACGCTCCACCAACAGGCGTCGCCGCACCTACCGCCGCACCACCCAGAACCTTCGTCGGACCAGTCGATCCCTCGCAGACGTCGCTACCGCGATACCTCACCAACTTTGGTGAGAAACCCTAACATGAAGGCCGCTCCACTATTAGGTAAAGAAGAGAAATTGATTGAGTGTGAACAAACAACACTGTATGGATTAATTAACACTAATTATTACAAAATTAAATTTATGGGTAATTCCATGTCAGTATCCCAATTTTGCCTCATTCCGAATTCAGTACTCCAAGTTTGAAACTTTTTTTGGTGGTACCTCAAGTTTAATTAATCGCAGATAAGTACCTAACGGGGTTAAATCTAACAGAATTGATATGTATAAAGACCAAAATGCCCTTCATTGTATAAGTTTATAAGGTATAATTATTGATAAATGTGAAAAGACTATTTTACCCTCACTTACATGATAAACTAACCTTATGCTCCAATGGTATAGTAGTATTTTCAAGTAATAAATTAAACAAAAATAAAAGAGCTTGTAAAATGACTAAAATGCCCTCAACTATTCATCAAATTTTCAAACCAATGCCGTCAATTTTGATTCCTAATTTTTTTATTTTTTAATCTCTATCTCCACAGTACTAGGGCCAAGACCCTAGCCATCCAGCGCCTCCAATCGCCACCGTCGGACATCGGAATCGACGACTCTCTATTCTCCTACCTCCAGCTCCAGAGCCGGCGCCTCGAGAAGCTCCCGCCGGTGATCCATGGCTTGAACATGAAGCTCCACCGTGAATCGGCCGCCGGAAAGAGTCGTACTCGTCGCAAATCAGATCGAACGTGGCTCTGCCCATCTCGCTTCTTCTCCTCTGTTTCACTTTTCTCTTCGTCCCCAATCTTGCCAATCAAGACCGTTTTACTAATTGTTTCAAAAATGAACTAGAAAGTGGATTCAACAGAAAAAACTAACCACAAACCCAATATAGAAATGAACTGAAATCGAACCCAATTGGGTCAAAAACTCAACTAATCACCAACCTTTCTAAAAGTGGGTCTGAAAATCTTCTCAATAAAGGCAAGAGCAAACATGTCAAAGAACCCAAGAGCCACACCAAGAGTGGCCTAGAGATACGAGAGAGTGCCCAGAGCCAAGATCGCACCAGGAACAGATTGGCAAGATTGGGGACGAAGAGAATAGTAAAACGAAGGAGAAGAAGCGAGATGGGCGGAGCCACGTTCGATCTGATTTGCGACGAGTGCGACTCTTTCTTCGGCGGCTGATTCACGATGGAGTTTCCTTTTCAAGCCATGGATCACCGGCGGGAGCTTCTCGAGGCGGCGACTCTGGAGCTTGAGGTAGGAGAACGGAGAGTCGTCGATTCCGGTGTCAGGCGGTGGCGATTGGAGGCGCTGGAGGGCTAGGGTCTTGGCCCTGGTACTGTGGAGATAGGGATTAAAAAATAAAAAATTTAGGAATTAAAATTGATGGCATTTATTTGAAAATTTGATGAATAGTTGAGGACATTTTAGTCATTTCACAAGCTCTTTTATTTTTGTTTAATTTAGGGATAATGACACTTTGATATACCTAACTATAGCAAAATGATACTTTCATACCCTAACTATTTTTCTCTTTTTAGTACCATAACAATTTTTTTGTGACAACCTACCTCTAAAATGTCTAAAATACCTAAACTACCCTTGGTGTAAGAAACTATAAATTAAATTGGTTCAATTTTTTTTATCTCTGATTCAATTTGATTTGTACTTAAGATGCAAATACAACTATACCCGAAAATGTAAAATTAAATTTGAACCATTTCAAATATGGATTGATAAATTATATTAGACCAATTTTATTTTGATTTTTTAAATCAGGAGTATTTTAGTCATTTTAGTATAGTTTGTCACAAAAAGTTTGTTAGGTACCTAAAAAAGAGACAAAAACAGTTAGAGTATGAAAGTGTCATTTCACTATAGTTAAGTGTAAGAAAGTGTCATTATCCGTTTAATTTATTACTTGAAAAGACTATTATACCCTTGGAACATAAGGTTAGTTTATCATGTAACCGAGGGTAAAATAGTCTTTTCACACTTATCAATAATTATACCTTCAGAATTTATACAACGAGGGGCATTTTGGTCTATTTGCATATCAATTATGTTAGATTTAATACCGTTTGGTAATTATCTGCAATTAATTAAACTTGAGATACCGTTAAAAGAAGTTTCGAACCTGAGATACTAAATTCGAAATCAAACAAAATTGGGGTACTTACGTGGAATTACTCGTTCAATTTAACACAAGTCTATAATTCAAATGGACTAAAACAATGTTAGAAATCTGAATTTGGTTGTTTAGCGCGAAACAAATTCTGAGTTTCACACACTTTCTGTGACTGTGACCCGAAATCAAAAAAAATAAAAATGGAGCAGTTCAGAGGACAAGCTCGCCTCCCCAAATTCGCCGTCCCGAAACGCTACGAGCTGAGGCTGAAGCCGGACCTCGCCGCCTGCAAATTCGCCGGCTCCGTCGCAATCGGCGTCGACGTCGTCTCCGACACTCGCTTCATAGTCCTCAATGCCGCTGAGCTCTCCGTCGCTCCCGACTCCGTTTCCTTCACCAACACCAACACTAACACCAACTCCTCTAAGGTATCATCGCCGATCCTCTCCTGCTTCTCGGTTCATTGACTGATGTATTGCATCGAGGACGTTTTTTGACTCCTCAATTCAGGTCATTGCTATATTTGGATCGTTAGAATGTTTCCGAAAATTTTGGAATGTTGCACTTAACTTCGATTGTTCCTTTTCGTTAGAGATCGTTTTGCTCTTTCGTGTGTGATTAATTGATCATTTTGTCAAACAAGATCATGTATTGAGTTTATGCTTTAATGTGATTGCATGCTTATTGATCATGGGAGTTGCATTTTTGGACACCAATCTATTCGTCTTGCTTAAGGGTTCATATGGTGGATGTGAAGTTGTGGGAAAAGAGTCTAACTTGGGCTGTTTTAAGATTCTTAGCTCTGAACTTATGAATTGTTGTTTGGGTAGGTGTTCAAGCCCTTGAAAATTGAATTGGCAGAAGAGGATGAGATTTTGGTTCTGGAGTTTGCTGAAACGTTGCCTATTGGCTTGGGAGTGTTGGCTATTGAGTTTGAAGGAATTTTGAATGACAGGATGAAGGGATTCTATCGAGGGTAATTTGCTGGCTACCTGACCTTTTCATTTGCTGCCGAGGAAATTCAGATCGTGATGGAATTATTTGTGGTGTAGCTCTGCTTGTGTTTTCTCCGGAGGCATATAGATATATACTAATTTCTTATTTTACTTTCTTGTGCAGTTCTTATGAGCACAATGGCGAGAAGAAGAATATGGCAGTTACACAGTTTGAACCTGCTGATGCCAGGCGATG